>JAGFNQ010002961.1:0-84474 GCA_024364735.1 Boesenbergia rotunda | reverse complement strand
TAGGGATCAGGTTCATGTTCGCCAGGGCCCAAGTTTGACGACTCACCCAAGAACATGAATCGTTCAGGTTGTCTAACAACCCTCCCACTACGCCGAGGTACCACCTGTGTATCTTCTGTGACACGCGGTGCAATGACTTGTAGTATGCCCTCCTGTACTATTGGTACTAAGGTCTGAATGTCCCCTCTTAATTTCTCAAGAATAAGTCTACTCATGGGTCTGTGGTTCATCACATAGTCTTCCTCTAAGAATCGGGCATTCGTGCTAATGATCATCCTCTGATTCTTAGGACTATAGAATAAACCATCCTTCGACCTCTAGGACAGCCTACGAACAAGCATACTTCTGTACGAGATTCCAACTTATCAGTATCTCCCTTCAGCACATTTGCAGGACTACCCCAAATCCGAATATGTCTTAGACTAGGTTTTCGCCCAGTCCATAATTCTGTGGGAGTAGAGGGTACTGACTTAGATAGTACCAAGTTCAGTATGTACGCTGCCGTTTCTAGAGCATATCTCCAGAACGAATCTGGCAACTCGGAGTAACTTATCATCGATCTAATCATCTCTATAAGAGTCCTATTCCTTCGCTCTGCTACACCATTCTGTTGGGGCGTACCGGGTGCAAACAATTGGGATTGAATCCCAGCCTCTGATAAGTAAGTCCTAAACTCTCCCAAGAGGTACTCGCCACCACGATTTGATCGTAGTGTCTTGATACTTTTACCTTGATGTTTCTCCACATCAGCTTTGAATTCTTTGAACTTATCAAAGCATTCAGACTTGCGGTGCATCAAGTAAATATACCCATACCTTGAATAATCGTCTATGAAAGAGACGAAATATTCAAAGCCACCTCTAGCCTGGATAGATATAGGACCACACGAATCAGAATGAACCATTTCTAACACTACTTTGGCCCTATACCCCTTGGCCTTGAAAGACCTCTTGGTCATCTTACCTTCCAAGCAAGATTCATAGGTTGGGAAGTCTTCTACCACTAATGAACCCAAAGGCCCATCAGTTATCAACCTTTGAATCCTACTAAGGTTAATATGACTAAGTCTTAGATGCCAAAGATATGTTTGGTTCATCTTCGAAGGTTTTTTAATCTTATTTTGGTTAGATGATGAGTTATTTACTTCTATTTGCATCGTGGGAGATTTTGGTTCTAAAGAGTACAAATTGCCAACCAATTTACCTGAACAGATAATCTCTCTATTCCTTTTTATAACAACACGGTCATTAAAAGAAATAGAATACCCATCCTTTATTATTTTAGAAACCGAAACAAGGTTTTTTCTAAAAGTAGGTACATAAAGGCAATTTCTTAAAACCAAAACTTTATTTCTATCAAAAGACAAATAAACGTCTCCCACTACAACAGCCGCCACCTCTATAGCATTGCCCATGTAGATGGTAATCTCTCCATCAGCTAGTCGTCGGGTTTCCTGAAACCCCTGCAAAGAATTGTAGACATGATCAGTGGCTCCCGTATCTACACACCAGGTACCGATAGATAACACCGCTAAGCATGTTTCAACAACTAAACAAAAAGAAATACCTTTATCTTGACGACGGGGACAGTCCACCTTCCAGTGTCCAGTCTGATTGCACGTGAAGCACTTGCCTTTCGACTTCTTCACGCCAGCCCGAGGTCCCTGAGATCCTGCCGCCTTCTTTGCCCCACCTTGTTTCTTGTTCTTCTTGCCTTTTGGCAAAGAAATAGAAACCTTCTGAGCAACCAAAGCATGAGCACTCTGACGAAAAAGCCCCTCTACCGCCTGGAGTTCTGTCAGAAGTTCTGCCAACGTATATGTACGTTTGTTCATATTATAGTTCAGACGAAACTACTCAAAACACCTAAGCAGAGACTAGAGAATGATATCGACCTGGGCTTCCCCATCGATCTCCGCTCCAAGGACTTCCATCTCATTGAGATGTGCCATCATCTTAAGGACATGATCCCTCACGGGTGTCCCTTCAACCATGGTGGTCGTCATCAAGTTCCTCATTGCCTCCTGTCTAGCGGCCCAATTCTGATGTCCGAAGAGTTCTTTGAGATTAAACATCATATCTTAAGCAGTGGAAAAAGCCTGATGCTGATGTTGCAATACATTTGACATAGATGCCAATATGTAACACCGCGCCATCTCATCTGCTTTGATCCGCTTCTTATAGCGTTCCTTCTCCTCTTCATCAGAATTCTCGCTAGGTTTATCAGGACAGAACTCGAAAATTACAAACTTGTACTCCTCAGCAGTTAGGACAATATCCAGGTTTCATTTCCAATCTATATAATTAGGGCCCGTAAGTTTGTTTTCCTTAAGTATCACAACTAGTGGGTTGAATATCATTTTGAAAATTTTCTTGAGAATCATAACGATCACAAACTTTAGATTTCAAAAAATATTGATTCCTCAAAACAATAAATTTTATAATCAACCAAGACCTCAAAAGACTAAGATTTTCGCATGCCATGATAGTGTGGACGCATTCGAATTCTACATTTGTAAGAGGAGGTTTTATCCATTAATTTTATTATCTTCTCAACCTAACTTTTTGACAAATAAAATTAATAGTTGGTTCCTCTTCGGCCCTACAAATAATAGCAGTGACTCTGATGGGGAGGATACTATTATTTGCATCTAAGTCTTTACCATTACACGATATTAAGAAAATTATCTCGGATTATGTGTCGTCCGATGGAGAAAATCACACGCTCCTAAATAATTTTCTATAATCATGTCTGACCTAGTGATCTGCAGAACAAGCCCATCCGATGGGGAGGAAGGCACTCAGAGCCAATGCGCAAGCTTGTTCGCATCACTTGTCAAATTAGTAATGGAGGCCACGGGACCCTTAGGGTCCCTCTCCCACTTAGTTATTCATATATTGAGTAATTTTCATGCAAGCTCGACAAGCACATAAACTAAAAGCAATAAACAAGAAAAAAATAAATTTTTCCAACTATTATGGCTTTAGTCTTCAATATGCCTCCAGTCATGTCGCCACCTCGTCTGCTCCTCCCTACACCATGCGCAAGCCACCATTGAAGGGATCTCCGAGCCGAGATGAAATGATATTTATTTACATCCATCGATCCTATACTCCAAAAAGGAGTGTACATCAAATCTAGATCGAAAGTAAATAAAAAGCGCGGCTAAATAGGTGCCGTATTTAATTACAAAAATCAAATACAAATTTAGCCTCGTCAACCCCGAGGATTCAAATATTACAACCATGCACAACCAATCACATACAAGCATTATTTTAGCAATAACAATTGGAATCTCGTGCCTGCAACCAAAGAGTTAGCCTACGCACATTCTACTATGATCCGGCAAAATAAAATACATGATAAAGTGCAAAATGTAACCAAATCCAAAACACACAAAATCAGAAACCATTGGCTCTAATACAAATTGAAGGTCGTGGATTTCGGGTCGCGCATGGGAAACCTCTTCATGTCCACGGATTAAAATTTTTAATCCGAATGAAGACATATTTCCCAAACGATCGTTTCATCGTCATACTAATTTATTCGAGTTACTACTTGACCAAACTTGTTGTTCAAGCCTTGTAACTCGCCTAACCAATTAGTCACGGAATAGACGACGAGCGAGTCGCCGGTTTTTGTATTTATCATCGGGGTCCAAGATAATTAATTATCATAATTAATTAACAAATAATTAACATCAAAATAATTAATTAACCACATGAAATAATAGAAATGAAAGGAACCAAAGGAGAAGTTATACTTTCCCTTTTACCTCGCAATCTTCTACTGTATGACCCCCCCTTCTTGGACGTTGTGTGGGCGATGATCTTCCAAGAATTGGAGTCACTAAGGCCAAACCCTAACTCCCTTCTCTTTCTTCTTTCTTGCGCCAAACCCTAACTTATCTTCTATTACCGCCAGCCAACTTCAAAGCATGGATGGAGCCGCCGACCACCACCTCTCCTTGCTCCTAGCTTGCGCACGCCAAGGAGGAAGTAGTGAAGAAGAAGGAAGGGAGCAAAGAGATGAAGAAGGAGCTTCTTCTTTCACAACCGGTGGCGCAAACCACCTCTTGTGGTTGCCGTCGGTAGCCTTCTTTCTCCCTCAACCCATGCCGAAACACCACCTTGTGGTGTGCTCCTAGATCTGTTAAAGTCGTGCGCCCAAGGCATAGGAAAAGAAGAAGGTGAGAAGAGAAGAAAAGGAAGTCTCTTCTCCTTCATTGCACCCGGTGCCGCCCAACCTAGGAGAGAGGAGAGAGAGGAGAGTTTTAGGGTTCCAATGGTATTGGATGCCTTGGTCTCATGACACCATGGGGTATATATAGGGCTACAATAGGGACCATGAGGAGGAGTTGGGTCTTGGCCACCCAATTGATCAAGGCCCGATCCATTAATGAATATCCATTCCACTAAAGGATCCTCATTGATCTACCTCACCAACCCCCATATTTAAATATGGGCTCCACATATTATGAGTATAAGTATCTCCCCGTGTTTAAGATATCGAATGTCCATTGATTAATTTAAATTACTGATAATTTAATTAATCAACATCTAACTCCTTGATTAGTACCACTCATCCTTATCATCATGTCGAACCAAATCCACTTGCAGGATTTAACATGATGAACCTTTTGAGCTCATCAAGGGGGCATCATCAACCCGACTAACCAGGGCACGATCTCCTTTTATAATCAACGGCACACCATGTAAATAATATTATTTCTCAACGTACCGGGCCTATCGATTTAACAGAATAAATCTCGCCCATTGGTAAATCAAAGAAATAAATACTAAGTATATGTGCCCGTTATTATATCGGGATTAAGAGCAGGTACTTCATAATAACTGAGGTCTGATTCAATTATAAAGTCAATATAAATTGAATCACCTCTATGTCGGTCCTGCTCAATGCACACAAAGTGCACTAGTGTAATTCTATGGTCAAGATAAACCAACACCAAATTACACTACAACTATCCCGATGGTTTGTCCAAATCCATCTCGGTTGTGAGCCTCTACTTATAATTTGCAAGAGACTGATAACATGATCTTCTATGTGACACCACACACCATGTTATCTACAATTTTAAGTATCAAACAATATACACATACTAATATATAATGCAAACAGTGATCTTGTGATTCTCTTTCAAAATGTAGATGTCTATATATAAAAGCAAGACTTTTAGTATACATCCTAACAGACACAGGGTTCATCTTCATTCTTGATGAAACCAAACACTTTGATTGCATAATCGAATCAAGATTCCAGCTTCAAGAAGCTTGCTTTAGCCCATAAATGAACCTTTGCAACTTACATACCTTTCCAGCATGCTCTGGATCTATAAAACCCTCAGGTTGTGTCATGTACACATCCTCGAGTAGATTCCTATTTAGGAATGCAGTTTTGACATCCATATGCCAGATCTCATAATCATGGTAAGCTGCAATAGTAAGCATGATCCGAATAGACTTAAGCATCACAACTGGTGAAAAGATTTCATCATAGTCGATACCATGAATATGCTTGAAACCTTTAGCTACCAATCACCCTTTATAGGTATGCATAAGGCCATCCATGTCAGTCTTTCTTTTAATGACTCACTTACACCCAATGGGTTTAATTCCCTCAGGTGGATGAACCAAAGTCCATACTTGGTCAATGTACATGGATTCCATTTCGGACTTCATGACCTCTAGCCATTTCTCAGAATCTGGGCTCATCATAGCATCTTGATAGGATGTAGGCTCGTTCAACTCAACAAACATAACGTCATCATGGTCAGACAAGAGAAATGAGTATCTCTCAGGCTGACGACGTATCCTATCAGATCTGTGAAGAGGTTGGTCTACTTGAACAGGTTATTGCTCCACAACTTCTTGTGCAACAATCTCATGATCCATAATACTTTATGGTGCCTATTCAATGCCCATCAAAGCCTCAGTACTATCTGCATCTTAAACTTCTTCAAAATATATTTTACTCCCACTATTTCTTCTAGAAATAAACTCTCTTTCGATAAAAACACTCTTTCTAGCGACAAACACTTTGCCTAGTATGGGATTGTAGAAGTAATATCCCTTCATTTCCTTGGGATATCCTACAAAATAGCACTTATCAGATTTGGGTCCAAGTTTATCTGAGACTTGATGTCGAACGTAAGCCTCACAACCCCAAATCCTCATAAAAGACATCGTGGCACTCTTCCCAGTCCATATCGTATATGGTGTCTTTATGTCGACCTTTGATGGAGCTCGGTTAAGTGTAAAAAGAGCCGTCTCTAGAGCGAATCCCCATATGGAAGTAGAAAGATCTGCCTGACTCATCATTGATTGTAGCATATCTAATAGAGTATAATTTCTCCGTTTGGACACACCATTCCATTGTGGCGTTCCAGGTCGAGTGAGTTGGGATATGATCCCACACTCTTCTAGATGGTCACGAAACTCTTGGCTAAGATATTCACCACCTCGATCTGATTGAAGCATCTTAATACTCTTGCCAAGTTGGTTTTGTACTTCACTCTTGAATTATTTGAACTTTTTTCGACTTGTGTTTCATGAGGTACGCATAGCCGTATCTACTGACATCATCAGTGAAAGTGATGAATTACTGATAGTCTCCTCTAGCTGTGACATTGAATGGGCCACATACATCAGTATGTATGAGCCCTAACAAGTCTGTTGCTCTTTCGCCGTGTCTACTAAATGGAGTCTTGGTCATCTTGCCTAGAAGAGTTCCTAATATGTCAGTATGTATGGGCCACATACATCAGTATGTATGAGTCCTAACATTTCTCATATGATTCAAAATCAAATGAGTCCAGTAATTTATCCTTATGGAGTTGGGATATGCGACTCTCATTTATATGACCTAAGCAACAATGCTAGAGATACGTTTGGTTCAAATCATTCGGTTTGAACCGTTTGGTATTTATGTTATAGATTGGGTTTCTATGTCTAGAACATAGAGTTCATTCATAAGTTATGCACTACAATAAAACATAAAACATAAAACATGACATTTAACATTATAGAACAATATTTATCCTTTATGTTAAATGAAAAGCCTTTCATGTCCAAATAAGATACAGAAATTATGTTCTTAGTTAGTGCAGGTACATAAAAGTACTCCTCTAGTTCTAAGATAAGTCCAGTAGGCAAAGACAAGGAATATGTTCCTACAACTATAGCAGCAACTCTTGCGTCATTGCCTACTCGTAGGTCCACTTTGTCCTTTGTCAACGATCTAGCTCTTCGAAGGCGCTGCACATTAGTACAAATGTGAGATGCACAATCGATATCTAATACCCAAGAAAAAGAAATAGATAGATTGACTTCTAATAACAAAAATACCTGAGGCAAAAGTCTCACTTCTTTTCTTCTTTACTTCCTCTAGGTAGAGTTTGCAATTCCGCTTCCAATGTCTGGTCTCACCACAGTGGAAGCAAGTCCCTTCCTTAGGCACCCCGCCTTTGGCCTTTAGTGCAGTAGAGTTGGCCTTGCCTTTGGTTTGGGTCTTACCCTTGCCCTTAGGCTTCCATTTGCCTTTGCCCTTCTGTACCATCAGTACATTACTGGTCTTGGTTTTCTTTGGATTGGGTTCAGCAGTTCTCAACATGTTGAGCGTCTTAGGCAATGGCTTGTCAATTTCATTCATGTTATGTTCATGACAAATTGATTATACCCTTCCGGCAATGATTACAGGATAAGGTCCATGGCTAATTCTTGACCTAGTGGAAATCCTAGTCTTTCAAGGTTCTCGACATACCTAATCATCATGAGTACATGAATTCCTACGGGAGTTCCTTCTTCCATCTTGCATGCAAATAGGGCCTTAGACACCTCAAACCTCTCATACCTAGCTTGCCCTTGATATACTTGTTTTAAGTGCTCAACCATATCATGTGCATCCATGTTCTCATATTGCTTCTGAAGCTCAGAGTTCATGGTGGCAAGCATGAGGCATGATACATCAAGTGCATCATCCTGATGCTTCTTGTAAGCATCTTTTTCAACGCGAGTGGCGGTAGTAATGGTGCTTCTGGAAGAGGTTGCTCTACGACGTACAATTTTCATTCTTGTTTGAGGACAATCTTCAAGTTTCTGTACCAGTCCAGGAAATTAGCTTCGTTGAACTTGTCCTTCTCAAGGACGGATCACAGAGAGAGAGAGTATTTGATGTGTTAGACGACATGGTGATCTACAACAGTAAAATATGCAGAAATAAGTATCATATCTAGATCATTTAATTAGGTTTTTAATTAAATGACACTCCTACTTAATTGTAGAGCTTTGGTAGGGGCTAGTCATGGATGTAGGCAAACATAATTTGCCCGCACTACTAGCTCCAAACCAAATAACGACTACATTCATGTGGAACAAGATCTATATTATACCTCATCTTGAGTTAACTTTGGCTAATCGCCGAAGACTTAGTATAATTAGGTAAGTAATATTTTACTAATTACATCTTATGCAACTCTTGGAAACAAAGGGTCAAGATCCACATTACACATCATCTTGAGTTAGCTTTGGCTAATCGCCCAAGACTTTATATAATTGTTCTCTTACCCAATTTTCCTAACTTTTGAGATATGCCTCTAACTTTCTCAATCCAATTGAGGTGACTTAATTAAGTCTCACCCAAAGTTCAATAGCGGAACTTCACCATTGTCCTCTCGCACTCTACTAAAATAAAATGTGTCGCTTTGTTTTGGCAAACCCTACAACAAATGATCAAGGTAGTTTATGAGTACCAAACTTTGATAGGCATATCGAGTTAACTTAATTAAGATAAATGTTGATCTAATCATGCATTACATACACACATTGCATATATCAACATATAAGAGGTAAAATGTGACATGGTTATGACCCGTATACTATGATCTTCTCAAGCCAATGAGAAAATCGATGGTCAACCTAAGGATAACATCTTCTCCAAGTGCATCCTTCGGTCGTCATGTGTTGTCGGCTTCCTTCATGTAACTTTCTTCTTTAATGGACATTCCACTCCTCATTTTGTACATTACAAATTAGGAAAACTCAAGTTACCTTCGAGTCTAAATCTATTTTACAACTAGAAAAATAGAGATAAGGCACGACACACGGGCCGTATTATGAATTACATTACAACAAGCATACACACACATATACATCTAATCATATTGGGGTTAAGGTCATAACCATGCACCATGCCATCAATCATACACAATAAATTTAGGGCATCAATTTTTATAGGGATCGAAACACGTGAAAAAGTAAATGTTAAACTCGAATCACGACAGAAAATATTAGAAGGGAAAGGTTTTAAGTTTAATAGAATAAATATATAATATATGAAATTTAAATTTTGTAATATTAAACGTAATAAAATAATTATTAAGATAGAAGATGGCGAGTTGCTTGTAACTGAAAACTTTAAATATTTATGATTTTCTTTGCAAAAAGATGAAGAATTGAAAGAACTATCTTACATAAAATGCAAACACGATGATTGAAATGGAAGAAATTTTTTTTTGTGATTAGAAAGTATCTCTAAAACTTAAAAAAAAAATTATAAAATGACGGTTAAATTTGCTATATTATATGAAATTGAATGTTCGACTACAACTCGAGTACATGAGTAGAAGATGAGAGTTGCAGAGATAAAAATATTAAAGTGGATGTACGAGCATGCAATGATGGACAAGATACGAAATATGAATATTATAAAAAAATTATAACTTTTAAGGGAAAACTCCATGAGATATGTTTAAAATTGTATAAATATATATTAGACTATCAATAAATCTAATTAGGTAACTAAAACTAATATTAAAAGAGGAAAAATGGATAAAAAAAACTTGATTGATAATAATAAAATAAGATATAATTTATTTAAATATAAAAATTTAAATATAGATACTGATGTAATAAGAGATAAAAATCCAATAATATATAGTCGACCTCACCGAGTTAAATAAAACTTGATTGTGGTTGTATTGATCCATAGAGATTACACCGTTCATACACTACTAAATATACAATAATTTTAAAGGATTGTTCGTTTCTTGTCACAGAATCGCAGGGTAGTAAACTTGAGCCAGTTGGCAAGGATCTCAATTGCCCTTTCCTTGACAATGCTGAAGCACATTAAGAATTTTTCATTCTGGAATGCCAGCGCTCTATAATTCTGAACCAATTCCACTGGAAGACAAAACCAAGGAAGCGCATCGATCCAGCAAAAAACACCTCTGCCAATGCTGTGGAATATGAGCCCTGTGGGGACAACCCAGCTGTAGCTATAGATAGCATAGTGCCCTCAAAGTTGCAGGGAACAATAAACCTTGAAGATTTGATGCCATCTAATGCAGTTTTGGCAACGTCATCGGGCTTCATACCCGGAGAAGATCCTGCGATCAAGTTGGTGATATCTGGCCTCCTCCTGTGCTCTGTATTCAGCAAGCCATGTATGATAGTTATTTCCCAAATCTTGAAAATAGAAGCCAATGTCTAGGACAAGATCACAATATCAAATGACAGATGAATGAATCAATCAGAGGCATAGTAACAAGGATGGTTAACACAATTAACAATTTCTCAAATGATCCCACGTCAAAGAAAAGCATATAATCAAACAGATACCAACTTAGATCAGTGCAATCTCATGCTGTTAATACTGTATTGTTAGTTTAGTTAGCTCTGAGACAACCTTCTATAGATTTAGCTAAAGCCTATATATATATATATAACATTTAGTTAGCTCTGAGACAACCCTCTATTGATTTAGCTAAAGCCTTTGAATATGGAATACCTGCCAGTACTCTACTACTATGAACATCTCAACTAAAATGGTAGTTTAGACATAACCAAACAAAAGTTCTTAGATTTAGATAAAGCAAAATCAAACAGGTAAACCAAGCCATCCAGATTCATAACAATTATGAACCTAGATTTTGTATACATGCCCTACTTCTATTCTGAGCAATATCAAACTAGCAATAGTAGAAGTGGGCATTCTGCAGCCACAAAAACAGTACTTTATATTTAGTTCATATAGCATGGGTGCTTCTTGATATGTCAAATACATGAAAAGAATAAAATTAAGAGGATATTCTTTCTTCTTAAGTGTAATGGGAGATAAAATTAGGACAAAAAAATTCCAAGAAAGATGGCAAACAGTTGAAATGGTCTTTTCTCTCAGTTAAGGAAACCATCATCAACAGCATACGAAACTCCGGCTCCAAGTTGTCAACAACACAAGAAACTGATTGGGTTAACATGTAGTTTATGATGGTCTGGTCATGTTAGTTTAAACTATTTGGATTGGGTATGTAAATTTATCCTCGCATTAATACTTTATTCAAATTTCAAATCTATGATAATTTGTTAATTAGAATTTTATTTGGTGTCATTCTACTTGCTACACTTCCAACTCTAATCAATTCAACTTCTCGAATTATGAGCTCTATTGGTCATCTTTGAATAAACTCATACCATTCTAACTTATATTCTTTTGTTATATCATCTTTGGGTACTGCATTCAATTGTTCTCAAATAATAGTATTTTGATTCTTTATTTTCTAGTTGCCACACAAAATTTTGCATTGTTTTTTTCCTCAACCAACATTATATTCCTAGAATATCATGAATCATAACAGCACTTAACTTTAGATCGAAGTTCATTGAATTTAGACAATATTGCTGCTAGCTATCAAGGTTTTAACCAACTCTTCAAAGTTCAATCTTTCTTATCCCGGTTTGGAATTGGCATTGGTAATTTTGGAATTTGTTATCAGATTTAAGGCAGCTATGTACAGTATGAGAATGAGGATGGCAGCTGGAACCTGGGACAGGATCCATACCTTCGGCAAAACCCGGCGTCTCTGTGTCTGGAGGAAAAATCATTGACACACGGATATTGTCTGAAATGAGCTCATGCTGCAGGGCCTCAGCCAATCCACGAAGTGCGAATTTGCTAGCGGAGTAGGCTGTATAACCATATATACCAACCTAGATCATGGAGCAACACCACTCCCAAATAAGCAATATATCTCAATCCTAAATTTCAAGTCTCTGATAGCAATATAAGGACTCAATATATCTCAATGAAAGCAGATAAGCTAAGGAGCATAAGGAAATTAAATTGAAGAACAAATATCCCAAAGATTCAAACGTTCTTGGAGTTTTAGTGGGGAGCGGAGCTGACTTATCAGAAATACCTGCCCCGCCTGAGACGACATTATGGCTATGGAAGCTGGGAGTCCAGTGGCCTTAGCATTCCTCTTCATGGAAGGCAGCGCAGCCTTGATGAGGTGGAACGTGCCCATAAGATTGACCTCCACCATGAACCTCACCTCCTCCAGGTCCTGCTTATCGAGCTCCTGCGGCGAGAACACCCCGTGGTTACACACCAGTACATCGACGGGACCAGAGGCCTCCAAGGCCTTGGCGACGGCATCCGCATCCCGCACGTCGGCGCTGAAAGTGCCGACCTCAACGCCGGTGGCGAGGCGGATGCCGTCGCGGGCCTCCTGGAGGCGGGCAGCGCCGCGGGCGAGGATGGAGACGCGGGCGCCCTCGACGGCGGCCTGGCGGGCGAGGGCGAGGCCGATCCCGCTGGAGCCTCCGGTGATGAAGACGTGGCGGCCTTTGATGGGAACGTGCACAGGGCGGGGGCGGACGAGGAGGGCGAGGGCAGCGGCCAAGGCGAGGAAAGGAACGAAGAAGAGGAGAAGGAGAAGGAGAAGAAGAAGATACCCCATGGGGATCGGATGGCGCCCTGACGCAGACGAGGAAGGGATTAAATAACAGAAAGACGCCGGCGGTGTTGGGGATCTCGCCTTCGCCTTCACCGTTTTGCCGTCCGTTAGATGGCGTTCATTTCGTTTTAATTAATCAGCGTCTTAAGTAGGTTTTCGATATTACCTATTTCGCATATTTCAATTTCATAATAAAAAAATATCACATTTTTATTATTCCTCTCTTTTATTAACAGCAAACTATTCCTTCATTGACAATCGGTTGTTATAGATAATCAAGTACACTAATCAATTTTTAAATTAATGTGGCAGTTGACTATTAAATTTTTTGTGATTTGACGAAACCATTACACAACTTACTGTGTTAATTTTAAAAACTCATTGCTCTCTATTTTATGCTACAAAATTCATATATATAATGGTATGATTATACTTAGGATAGGTAAGATTTTAATTTGAAGTATTTCTAAGATGTCTAAGATTATTAATAAATTTTTATCATTACACTTCTGAGAGCTTTCTAAGTATAATCATGCTCTCAAATTTAAATTCAGCAATACAAATTTGAAAAGATAGATTTTTAAACTCTTTACAACCTTAGGATAATTTGGCACGAGTTTTTTTAAAGAGTCTATGTTGGTCATGCTAACTCACCAACATTATCAAATAGTTTCTAATACTCCCTACATTGGTTTAGACCATTGCAACATTTTAAAATTCATAACAATGTAGAGTTATTATCGAGTTTTAGCCCAAACTCGTTGATAATTTTAGGAACTTCAAAATCATATCAAATCAATATCATCATCACACTTGATACTGTCGTCGCGAAGCGAGGTGAAAGTCCCAAGGGTCAGATGGTCTCCCGAGTGTCGCGAACTGCTGACCTAGCGCTGACCTGGCTCCGACCTGCGAGACAGCGATTGTTAGCTAACCCCTGGGAAATTTCCCTAGTCAGGCCCTCCGACGGTCAAGTCAATATCCGCAGAAATATAAAGCTAAAGGAAATGCAGTAGAGGAGAGTGCAATTGCGCATACCTGCGAAATGAGGAGGGGAGGGGCTTATATAGCCGGGGGAGCTGACAATCCCTGTCCGTATCAATGAGATGGGGGTATGGTACTTGTCAGCTCGTGGAAGAGCACCTAGAGGTACCGCGACATGGCGCGGGGTGCTTGGATAGTACCACCGTATCAAGTCAGCGGGATATCCACAATGTATGTTATGATTGGGTAAGGCGGGCACTATCCCTGACGTCATGGTCGTCCCCAGGGTGTCTTGAGGTAGGGGCGGCGTAAGGAAAGACTAGTCCGGAGACCGATGAGGCGACCGGTGGATCAGAGTGATACGACCCGAGTCGAGTGTAGTATAGCCGAGTGACACAGGGTACACCATGAGTTGGGGGTTGGCCGAACTATATCTGCTTTGCCATCTTTCGGGTCTACTGGTTGTCAGGTTTGCGGGGTGCAAAGGACTGACCCTCCCGACCTAGCTCTGGGTCAGGAAACTGGGTTCGGTGGCCTAATCGGGAGGTGCCCGAGATCGACCTGCCCGATCTCGATCAGGGTCGGTCTGTCAGTGGTTCGGGAGGGTCCCTAGCTCAAGAATTCCCCAGGTGAGGTCTTCGTGGGCCCCTCTACTGGGCCTTCGTGGCGCCAGGCTGGCTGGCCGAGCTGGCCGAGCTACTCGTAAGCTGGGCTGGGATCATAAGCATCACCCTTGAGTCTAGTCGAAGGAGGCGTTGAGCCCGACTGACTAGACTGTTACCTTTTAGAGCGAGCCTGGCACACCCGAGTGGCCTGTCTCTTACCTACCGACCTTGGTGGCTGCCAGTACGCGTGCTGTCCGATCAGCCAATCTGGTCACATCACCATGTCTTTTCTATTCCAGCCCTCAACGTCCGAGTAGATTCGTATCCCGCGCATTAATTACCGCAGTTAATCGTTGAGCCACGTGTCCTCTGCCCATTGTTCTCCCGAGCAATGAGGGGTCTGCCACTTGTTTGGGCGAATGACTGGCGCACACGTGCGTCCGCCCGCCTCGAGGACTCTTTTGGGCTCGATCGGACGGCTCGCGTCTTTTTCCGCTTTGTCTTTGGCCCATCATCGGGTGGTCAGCGTCGCTCTTTGGGCCCTATAAATAAGGAGTCATCCCCCCACCCCCCGGTTTTTTACCATCGCCTTTTACCTCCCGACACCGAATTGTTGTCCTTTCGTGCTCTACTAGGGTTCCGGCGAGGTGTGTGATTCCGGTCATCCTCTTTAGCGAGTTTGTTTCTCCCTTGGTTAGTCTCCTTTCTTCTTTTTATGGCTTCTTCCTCCCCTCCCTTTGACCCCTGGTATCTTACCACGGTGTTCGAGCTTGACCGCTACGATCTCGAGGAGATCCAAGTGAACTACCACGTTCCACTCGACCACCTTCTTCAATTGCCCACTCCCTCCGATCGACCTAAGACCCCTCCCCCTACTTACATCACCATCTCCCGGGATCATCTGTAGGCCAGGCTGCGTTTTCCAATTCACCCTTTCATCGCCTCTATCTGTCGCTTCTTTCGTATTTCTTTATCTCAGCTGGCTCCGAATGCCATCCGACTCCTTTGCAGGTCGGTCATTATCTTTTCTCTGTACAGAATTCCTCTACATCCTGAAATCTTTTTCTATTTCTTCTACCCGAAAAAACAAGAGTCGGGCGACTTCTTTTTCCAAGCCCGTGCCCACACCTCTTTCTTGTTGAAGCTTCCGACCTCTAACAAGGGTTGGAAGCAGCGATACTTCTACACGAACGGGAGATACGCGTTCACGTCGGTAATCTAGTTAGATTACCTATAATCTCAAACCATTGAAGCCAAGACATTAACAATCCATAGAGCATCAAAAACCATCACATGGAAACCAATACCCTAGGGCATACCCCTCTCATAGGCTTTCACCCTCCGTAAGCCTAGACTTCCTCTCTCTCTCTCTCGCTCTCTATTCTCTCTCTCACTTTAGCAAGTCCTTGCGCACTCTACACTCAATTCACATAGCTAGTTCAACCTTATAACCTCTCTAGTGGTTGTCAATCCTCAATTCCTATGGATTCGATATTTTATTACTTGACGACATTTTTGTGTCTTTACAGAGACACATTAAGTTTTTGACGTCGTTGTTGGGGACTGAGACGTGCAATATTAGGTGACTAGCTTCCCGAGCTAGACTAAACATTTCTTTTTCTTTATGTATATATTTGTCCATACTTGCTTTTCTCTTACTTGTAGATATCTACATTTTTGCACTTTTATAGAAAGCACAAAAATAGAAATTTTTCAAAATACAAAAACATAGTTGTTCTTCTTTCATACATACTTGGAAAATACAAAAAAGACACTTGTCCATATTTGCTTATACTTGTTCTTGCATTTCTAATTGAAACTCCAAAAATATTTTTTGTTACTTCATTCTTGTCTCTTTGGCACTATTATTATGTATGCGTAGACTCCTTTTTGTAGGTACTCTGCTACCCCTTGATCTTGAAATTGACCAAATTTTCAGACACAAAAGAAGAAATCTTAAAGCATAGTTACACTCAGAGCAAACCCAGTTAATTCAGAACACAATGGCCAACAATAATAAACCCTTAAAAGACTATGCAGCACCATATGCAAGGGGATGCAACTCAGAGATATCCAGACCTTTAGTAGAGGCCAATAATTTTGAAATTAAGCTGACTTTTATCACAATGGTACAACAACATCAATTTGGGGGAGGACCTACTGAGGACCCCCACCAACACTTGGAAACCTTCTATGAGATTTGCGGTACCATGAAGATGAACGGTGTTCTAGCCGAAGCAATCAAATTACTGTTACTTGGGTTTTCTCTGCAAGACAAGGCAAAAGTATGGTTGAACTCCCTCCCTCCCAATAGTATTTCCTCTTGGGCACAGTGCGAGTAGGTTTTCCTGGACAAATTCTTCTCACCCAACAAGACTGTTTATATGAGAAACCTTATTGCGAGCTTCAGACAAAATGATTCTGAATCACTCTATAAAGCTTGGGATCGATTTAAGGGAATGTTGCAGATGTGCCCCCACCACGGACTAGAAAGATGATTAATGATCCACACCTTTTACAACGACATCAATTACCAGACTAAAGTTTCCCTAGACTCGCAGTTGGCGAAGCACTTATGAACAAGGGCCTTGATAAAGCTGAGGAAGTCATTGAAAGTGTGGCCCTCAATCACTATCAATGGCTATCGAAGAGGAGTTACAACCCAACAAAAATCCCCGAGAAGCATGAAGTTGGAGCCATTAACTTGCATATTGCTAGACTAAACGCCTCAACTAAAAAGTTGGAGAAGATCAATATCAACCTGGTGAATGCAATTGTGTCAAATTGTGGAGTTTGTGGAAGTATAGAACACCCATTCGACATTGCCAAAGCTAGCCCGTGTGCGCTCCGCCGAAGGCAACACGGCGTGGTCGTGCCATTGGGCACGACCACTCAGCCAAGCCATGCAGGGTCTGCCGAGCCCTACATGGCTAGGTCGTGTCATGTGACATGACCCCTCCTTGAGTCCATGCTAGCCCCAGCCTGTGCACCCTTAAGGGTGCACGACCCCCTCTCTCTAGTGCTTGTCTCATCAATCTTGTTTTTGTTTAAGTCTTTTTCTTCTTTTCTTTTTCCTAAAGCCTAACCCCCACTTGGTTTTCTTGTCTAATTTTCGTTATGCAGAATTTAAAGCCAAGGAAGAGTATAGATACAAGATAGAAGAGTGACAAGAAAGGATACAAAAAGATTCTCACGTATACCACTTGTCCTTTGCCTAGAAACTTCCTCTACTCTCGTATTTTATTTTTCATATCTTTGGGGGGGGGGGTGTATATATGTTGGGCAGTAGTTTAGTATATGTTTTTACTTCTTTTTGCATAATAATTTTTTTTCCTAGTATCATCATTATGCACATTACTGCCATTGTCTTGTTCTCATGTAGATGCTCATGAACTTCATTTCTTCATACATGTTATTAGTTATTTATGTTAGTATGTTGAGTGAATGGTTTTTCTCTATCTTCATTAGTATAAATTAAGCATTACTTTATTGAGATATTTGAACATAGCCTAGTTTTAGGGTCTCTTTATATTTTGCAAATTTTTGAAAAGTTGATAACTTGATAAATAGTCATGATTCATAGAACTTGTTAGTACTTATACTCCAGGGTGATCTTTCAAACGATATTTTGGTTACTGGATATATCTCAGATCATTAAAACTCACTCGAAAAAACCAAAATTCCATATTTATATAGTTAGAGTTAGAGCTTGAGTTAGTGTTACACTTATGAAGCACTTAAAAAAACAAAAACAAAAATATTTGAATTCAATAAGGGATAAAAAAATAGTTTTGTAAGTGGAAACTAGCAAGTTACCCCTTCGAGACCGAGTTAGGTTACTGGGAAAAGAAGGTTAGGCTTTCCTTGATCCAGGTATGCCTTTGAGACCATGAACAATTTGAACGAGATGAACCAAGCATGTGGCAAGTAAGTGCCTATAGCTAAGACTATGAGGAAACTAGTTAGATGATGACTTGACTAGGCATCGAGGTTGACGTTTGATAAAATATGATCACTTATCACATTGATCAAGGAGGACTCTTACTTAGGCTATTCTCAAATTAATGTTGGTATCATGGATTAGTGAAAGTGTTTGATAGAGATGAGGCATATCATTTATTATGCATAGCAACTGATTCATAAGTACGTGTGGGGTGTTTGCTTGAGGGCAAGCAAAAGTTTATGTATGGGATTGTGATGAGCATAGATTTGATAATTTTTTATCCTTGCATTCACACTCATTTACTTGCTTTATTAATTCATATTTGCATTATTATGCCCCTTCATTAACTTTTATCAACATATTTCTTATTTTTGTTTCGGAGGTCTACTTTTACTTTATTTTCATTTTTCAGGAGTGTTTTGGAGCGAAAAGAACGCAAAAAGGAGAAAATCGAAGTTGGAGACGTGCAAGACTGGCTATATGCTAAGAGGAGCAGCCCCCCTGCAGTTTGCACGGCAAGGTCATGCTCCCTAGCACTGCTCATGCCTTCTTCCCAGCTAGAGTCGTGCCATCTTGGCACGACCATGTCAAGCCATGTCCCAGTTTGAAGACTTAGTTGTGGACCCTGGTACGGCAGTGCAAAGCACCCAAATCGGGTCGTGCCCTAGGGCACGACCCGTGCTTCCAATCCCAGTCGTGCCTCCAGGGCACAACTCAGCTTTGGTCGTGCTTCCCATCTCAGCTCTGGTTGTGCCATCTTGGCACGACCTAGACCAAGTTGTGCCACCTTGGCCACGTGTGGCATGGCTTGGCCATGCCACATGGCACAACTCGTGCAACCCTAACTATAAAAGGGGATCTCCTCCCTTCTTTTTAGGGAGGAAGTTTTCCACTTTGAGGGGAACGACCCCTAGTTTCCACCTCTCATCTCCGGTGATCTCTGGCCTCTCCACCTCATCTCCAACGCTCTACATCTCCGTAAGGCAATGGATGGTTCCGATGGCTCTGCATTGACGATGGCTAAGGGGGCGTTTGGTTTGTTTCATTTTCTATTTTCATTTTCTAGGAAATCGTATTTTCTCATTTTCTGAAAAATTACTTTCTTCATTATCTAGTTTCCTATAAAACGCTATATCTTTTTCTGGAAAATAAGGCTGGAAAATGCAAACCAAATACGTTTTTCTAGAAAACCGCATTTTCTACAGAAAATGAAAATGAAAAACAAGCCTACCAAACGCCTCCTAAACTTCTTCTTCTCCCCTTCTCCATTTCTTTGAAGCTTGCTTTACTTGAGTCTTTAGCGCTTCTCCAATGTCATGTGAGTAGATCCACCATGTTCATGGGCTTAAGGAATATATGTGATGTGTACTCGACAATAACTCTATGGTTTGTAATGTCTTTGGATTGATGCTTTGGTTTTGGAACATGTCTTGTTTGATCAAATGCATCTATGAATGTTTTGTATTTAGATCTCTTGAATACTTGCATGATTGTTATGTTGATTAAATGGATTATGTAGAACAAGGCCCATGAGGGGGAGATGCTCAAGGTTGTATGCTTGGGGTAGCCTAGTGGTAGAGGCATGTTGTTCTAACTAGACAACCTTGAACACTCCCTTAACTTGAACATTGTGTCCACAAAAGGATAGATCTAATCCCTGCCTAATGGGTGACCTCTAGTCCCATGTTATGAGATGACTTATATAACTTAGGATCATATGACCGGGGCAGCCTGAGTGACACAGGCATGCCATGCTAAATCAAACATCCTAAGTTACCTTGTCTATCTAATGGCACTAGATAGCTAATGAGGGAGACACTCCGACCTGTCTAATGGGTGTCCTCTAGCCCCGTATTAGGAGATGACTTGTGTATCATAGTATCGTATGACCGGGGAAGCTTGTGTCACACCCCTAGAGAGAGGAGTCAGTGATCTATTATACAATCGGACAACATCTCCCCTGTATGACAGATAATTTAGAACATTTATACAAATACTCACGCAATATATATGGCTTCTAGCCTCAAATAAAATATAAGATCAATCTTAGCCAAAGCATATAAAAGAAATGCATCTCTAGCACTAAAATCCCATAGACTTACCTGATCTGCCCTCCGGGCAGGCGCACAGCAAAACATGGCATCAAGTCCAACAAAGGACTTAAAAATACAAACCACGCATCAATACAACATAATACAAGTCCACAACATAAAAACAAATACAATGTAAGGAATATGCTATAATAGAAAACGTAAACAACACGGAAAAACCCAAAGTCAGAGTCATCGGGACCTGGAACTAGCAATTAGGCTCCCCTGGTGACCAATCAACCTGAAAACAAAAATAGGATAACAGGTGGTGAGTCCAAGTAGACTCTATGGGTATAGAGATAGATATATATGACAATATAAATAGTTGTATAGCTACAAAGAAACAACAGGATACAGTCTTAAAGGAAATATCATAATATGCATAACTGAAAGTACCAAATGAATGTTATCCAGAAATCAACTTATCTTGATCATAAAAGGCTCGTATCATACGAGTAGGTGCAAGGTCATCGAACCAAACACATAATATTTCCTGTATGTACATGTCAAACATATACAACAAACAAATGCAACAATCACAATCAAATATACAATGCATCATATGCATATAATGCAATGATATGTGTCACCCCTGATGTCAGTCAAGCTACTGAGATATGTCATATGTGTTGGCCGAGTGGGTAGGGCTATAACAACTGTACATACTCTGTCATCACTATTCCTGAGTAATTGAGTGAACAGGATGCTATCGGAGGATCGGCCTCCTGCCCCTAATAATATGGAAGAGCATCGCTCTCATCTCCTCTAATCACTAGAAAGAGGAGGGATTTCAGCCTGCTACCACGCTCTAGAACCACTACCCATGATCGTCCGAGCGGAGCAGTACAGAGCAACTGCACACACCCAATGGTTTCCACTAACCCATGAGTGGCCGTGTGTGCAAATCATGTAATTGGCAATGGACTAAGACCATAAGGGATATCGATGATCTCTAGCATGCAACAGTGTAGGGATAGTTCATGATTCTAACACTGCAACCCCCTCCAAGTCATCATACATAACTTAACATAATATACACAGGTCGACCACATGTATAATAACCTAACTAACATACATCTAGGTACACATGCAAGTATAACTAAACTAATCAATGCAGATATAGAGTGACATGCTACTATATCTGCGTGCATATGCAAATAACTACTATATAGAATCAGATGTCAAATAACGAGATTGTATAGATAGAAATTAGATCATATCAAAGATCAAGCAATAACTATCAAGCAGGATAACAATGGTAGCAGATCTAATGTAATAAAACCTACTGCAAATAACATATGCAAGTCATGCATAAAGATAAAGTAGAACTAAAGAGAAACAAGTAAGAAGTACTCTCCTCCAATGAAGATGCTTGTATCAAAAGAGAATCTCTCGTCTAATAATCAACAACAATATATAAATTAATGTTCTATATCAAAGGCATAGTATTAGCTACAATAACACATAATACTTAACTATACAGACTATCCTAATTAATTAGGATTCATCCTAATTACAATGTTTCATTTAATTATCATAATTAGATGATTAACCCATTTAAACTACATTGTCGAATTTAGGATTAATTTAGGTTTAATCTAAGCCTAACCCCCACATCATGCTAATTCCCAATAACTCCACCAAGGTTAGGGTAATTATTCCAAAACTATCATCACAAATTCATTCCTAAGATCCAACTCATCTACTAGTGCATCTCACTACAAGTCATCCCAATAACCAACAGAATCAATACTCAAATGGAGTTGCTAGCATGTGTAATCTACTTAGATCATCACATGTGGAACCCAATCCAACATGATACATTCACAAAACCTAAACTAAGCTCAAGGCACAACCTATCACAATATCAACATGCTAAATTCCACACTCACCAATCCAAGGTTTTAGCTCACGGTAGCACAGTTCATGGAACCTAAAAAAAAATAGGGCAACCCCACACAACCATAAGATCCAAGCCAAAATCAATACTACATTAAATTGTGAACTCACAATCCAAATTAACCACACCTCAATCACCTAGTAATCGCAACAAGAAGAAGGTCACAACACAAGGATAGGATTCCTAACTGGATCAATCAAATTCAAGACAACAAGAGCCAATTCCCTCCAAGGAACTCAAGGCAGATCAAAACAAAATCCCAAAAATCTGATTCTTAAAAAAACCATCCAAAACCAATCTGCCATCAAGCAACAAAACCAACTCATATACGAAATCTCAGATCATCTATTTAATCATTCTCAAATCTGAATTACCATTGTAACACTCATTCCATCATACTGATCTAAGCAATAACCAAATTGAACAACATAGTCTTATCTCTGATGATCGCCCGCAATCCCCTACCCAGAACTGCTGCTCTAATCCGACAGATCAATGATCGCGATGAAAGAAAATCCAAACCCCAGCTTGAGATATGTCCCCTTGGAATTCAACCACCACCTCACTCGTTGAAGATCCAAGTATGCAAGCACTCTCCTAACTCAGTTAGAGAAGAAAGGACGCAATAGATCAGAGGTCAATCCAACTTCTCAAATTCGCTACAATCAAAAAGAAACCCTAAGCCTTACTCACCTCTAGCTCACCTGCGATATAGCTCCGACTACGACCCTTGTGACCCCAATCGATGTGGCCTAGGGTAGTCAGTCATCGTGTGTAAAGGAGAGGGGTGGAAGAAGAAGAATACTCCACCAGCGATTTGCAGAGGAAAGAGACCAGATTGATGGCGAGGCGATGAAGAAGTTGTGGATCATGTATGAGGTGGAGAAGAAGATGAGAGTGTTTCACTCGAGCTCCGATCGAGCAGTGACGTGCGGAGAAAGGCGAAAAAAAGGATTTAAGGGAGGAATGATTCTTTTGCATTTCACCCTCCTAGTTTGGTTTCTTTGTGTTTAGCCTTCTAACTTAAGTTTGGATATCTAACCTCCAATATCTTCTATGGTTATAAATCCTATTCTTTTCGAGAAATTTCTGAAAATTTTCTGATCGAGTCTGATGTGTCATATTTAACAGCCTGAGTGACACAGGCATGTCATGCTAAATCAAACATCCTAAGTTACCTTGCCTATCTAACAACACTAGATAGCAAACAGGTGATACGCGTTCACGTCGATAATCTAGTTAGACTACCTATGATCCTAAACCATTGAGACCAAGACATTAACAACCCATAGAGCATCAAGGACCATCACATGGAAACCTATACCTTAGAACATACCCCTCTCATAGCCTTTCACCCTCCATGAGCCTAGACTTCCTCTCTATTCTCTCTCACTTTAGCAAGTCCTTGCGCACTCTATACTCAATTCGCCTAGCTAGTTCAAACTTGCAACCTCCCTTGTAGTTGTCAATCCTCATTTCCCTGTGGATTTGATATTTTATTACTTGATGACATTTTCGTGCACTTAAGGAGACACATTAGGTACTAGCAAATGCAGTTAGAAGAACCTAATCTTGATGTCATATCTACTGCTCTTTTTGGATTTGCATGACATGTTGTTTGACCATTAGGATAGATAATATTGCTCTTGTCCCTCAACAAAGATCCTAATCAGACAACTCACATGTCTCCGTTCATAGTTTTGGATGCTCTGCCTTCATAAAATGCTATCTTGGGATGATCATTTCTAGTCACTTTCGTGGTCACAACCTCTCCATATCATCAAAAGATAAAATTTTCAATCGAGAGTCAAATTGAGGAAGTGCGAGGAGATCAACAAACATGTATGAGGAAATAGTCCAGGCCAACTAGAAACTGGCTCGAATAACGGAGATTGGTCGGGCTATGCATGAGGATAGGTCACAAGTTTAGAAGGTTGGCATCTATTTTATGTAGGAAACAAGACCCATGGAGGAAGCTAAGTTTGAACATGTGCAACTACCAAAAGGGAAAATCACTCAGATTGCTTGATAATTGGATGACAGCTTAGAAGAAGACATGGTGGCATGTCTCAAAACAAATGCGTAGTGATAGAGGGTTACATCAACATTGTTTTAGCACCAACTTAACATTGCATAGGGGTTTAGCTAGTCAACCAGAAGAAGCGATATTTCATGGTTAAAAAGGATCATGTCATTGTCGAAGAGGTGAAAAAGTTAATGACAACAAGATATATTTGAGAAATTTAATTCCCTCGGTTATCTAATGTGGTGTTGGTGCTAAAGCCTTCCGAACAATGGAGAATGTGTGTAGACTTTCTAGACCTTAACAAAGTATGTCTGAAAGAATATTTAGCCTCTGATTGATTAATTAGTTGATTCACCGTTAGTCACTAAGTTATTTCTCTAATGGATTCCTATTAGGGATATTATCAAATTCCTTTTGTCCAAAAAAATCAAGACAAAGTCAGCTTTATCACCTCTGGAGATACCTTTTACTATGTGATGATGTCTTGCAAGTTAAAAAATGTGGGAGCTACATAGTTACATATCGATTGCTAATGGGTCAGGTGTTCAGCTCCCAAATATGCTAGAATATGGAGGTTTATGAAGATATCTTAGTCAAATTTATCCACACAAAGGTTTGACAAAAGATATGTGTGAGCAACTTTTAGTTTACTTAGATGTATCAACTAGGGCAATTAGTTTAATTTTGCTTAGAGAAGAAAGGGTTCGTCAATAATCTATCTATTATACAAGCCATTTCCTCAAGGGGGCTGAACTTTGATATTCAAATTAGAGAAGCTAGCTCTACATTATTATTAATAGTAAGAAGGTTACGCCCTTATTTCCTATCTCATCCAATTATGATGTTGACTAACATTGAATTAGGTTAGATGTTAACTCGACCAAACTCCTCGGGTGGGTTAATCAAATGGGAAATGGAGTCAAGTGAGTATGATATAAAATATCAATCGCGTGCAACCATTAATCTCAAGCACTTGCTAACTTCTTAGAAAAATTACCCACTCAAATCAGAAAACCAATATGGAAAGTATTTATAGACAGATTTGTTGGTGCCCCAATCGGTTTTGATGTAATCAACCAAGTTGTGTTAGGTCATGTTGTAGTTTTGATCCCTCTGTCTAAGTGTACAGGAGCTTAGGAGCGGAGAAAGTTGAGCGTAAGACGCAGTGGACAAGAAGAATTGCACGGAGAAGTGAGTCGATGGGCTCGATGCATCCGAGGGGCGTCGAAACTGCGGAAGAGTACATTGGTGGAGCGAGAAAGACGTGTGTGACGCCCGAGAGACGAGAAGCTTGGAGGAAGGATGCTTGAGGGGCGAAAGATCAAAGTCGGGTTCGGTTGAGCCTAACTCCGGTTGGTCAAAAATCACCCAAGAAAATCCGCTGGAGACTGGTCAGTAAGTTGCTGACCAAAAGTCACTCGGGCGCCCTTGTGCATACAGACACCCAAGAGCGAATTCCTATCTACCAGCTAGCTGTTTGCAAACGTTGCACTTCAGATAACAATCAAACCACATGTCAGGCGCCCTCAAGCACTCGGGCGCCCCTATGGTGCCACGTCAGCATTCAGATAGAATTGACTGGGACTATAAATAGGCCCCCAGAACTCAGTTACAACTCAATAAATTGATTGTAATCAAATTTCTAGTAATTCTTCTAGCTTCTGTCTTGTGCTACAGAGTCTATAAAGGCTTCTTCGCCAGAAGGAGATTTTGATAGTGAGCTTCAACCATCTTGGATTAGCAACCACCCAGATTGCAACTAAGTAACTTCTTGTGTTTTAACCTTTTACTAGTTTAATTCAGTTAATCAGTTTATGTTTATTTTAATTTATTGTTGCAACTAATCCAGAATCTTTGTGAGCCGCACAAAAGATATATTTTATTTTACAGGGGCAATTCACCCCCCCCCTCTTGTCAGGACACCTCACTCAAACAAGTTGTATCAGAGTCAGGACGTCGTAGAATGACTAACTACCAACTATAGCATATTCTAAAAAATGGTTAGACTAGTGATCTACCTATCGAAGTTTGAGGGAGAGTTCGCAGCATGGAAGAGGATGAAGGTATTTTTACTACTGACTATGAACTATTATTGACAATGAAAAATGGTTTTTCAGCTCCGGAAGATAACGAAGGAAAGATCAAGGAACCTGACTTCTGGAACAAGAAGGAGCAAGCAGACGCTATAGTGAACGGACAGCCAAAATTCCATCTTTTGACCGTCCTCCGCGAACAAGATGTCAATCGGATCAGGGATTACGGCCCAGCAAAGGAACTTTGGAAAAAGTTTCTGGAATTGCACGAAGGCGCCTTGGAGGCAAAATTGGCGCGACGAGATATCCTTAGAAGCTAGCTTACCAACCTCCAAATGGAAGACGGGCAATCAGTTGCCCAACTGCATGCCAAGGTAAATGAGCTAATCACGAGCCTTGAGAATCTCAGTGAAAAGGTAACAAATCGCGACGCTCAACGGTACACACTAAATGCTTTCCCGAGAACCCCGGATTGGACCTCAGTAATCGATGCGTACTTCATATCAAAAGATCTTAAGGTAAGTACTCTAGAATAACTCTTTTCGATTTTAGAGCTTCACTAATCTCGGCGTGTAGGGAAGAGCAGGAAAATGGACAACGTCGCTTCGTACGCGAGGAAAAATCAGATCGAGGAGGAGTCATCAACGGACGATGAAAATACGACGAAAATGGTAAAAAGCCTTAGAAGTTTCTTTTAAAAAGCTAATAAATTTTCAAAGTTTCAGAGCAAAAGGCGATCTC
Source organism: Boesenbergia rotunda (assembly GCA_024364735.1). Taxonomy (NCBI): domain Eukaryota; kingdom Viridiplantae; phylum Streptophyta; class Magnoliopsida; order Zingiberales; family Zingiberaceae; genus Boesenbergia; species Boesenbergia rotunda. The sequence continues at coordinate 57,398 of JAGFNQ010002961.1, read as the reverse complement.
CAATGAAACGTACAGTCCGATGCTATAACTGCAATGAGGATGGTCATCTAAAAGACCAGTGTCCTAAACTCAAGAACCAGCTAGAAGAAGGTATTGAAATCCACCTGGGATGAGACCTTATTCGATGAATCGAAAACTAAAGAATACGCTGGACTTGCGCTAATGGCAAGTGAGGTATGTTTTCTCCCTCATGAAGGGGGAGCTACGTCAAAAGAAAGTAGCGACGAAGGGGGAGTCCCTCTTTTTGGAGGTGACAAGGTAAGTGAGGTATGTTTTTTCCCTCATGATCGATTATATTCTGGAATAAATGCGATGTTTAAAGCTAACTGTAAATTAGGAAAAGAGAATCGAGAATTGAAAAAGAAATTGACTAGTGCATGTTCTTCTATTTCTGATAATTTGAAAAATGAAAATGTTAATTTGAGAAACTTAGTTGAAAAATTAGAATTTGATATTGCATGTTTACGCCAAAGGAAAAATAGTTATCCTAATAATTTGAACTAGTATATTAAAAATCACAAAGGTCAACTTAGAAAAGTACCCAAAAATTATATTCCTCCTAAATTTTTAATAAACCCCGTAGATAAGAACTTGTTTTGGTTTCTAAGTCATTTTTAAATTAATTTTTAGTTATTATATGTTTTAGTACTATCTAGAAACATAGTAACATTTTTTTGTCAACATTTTTTTGTCACTCTTAATTATTAACCTTTTTTGAAAAATGGATGTCAGTCAAATTTTACATTGATCATATTTTTCTTCAATACACGAATATTTTTTTTCTACTAATTGTGAATTTTTGAGTTTTTAAGAATATTTTTTTTGAATATTCATGATTTTTCGTATGAAATTTAAATTTTAAATATTAAAAATAGATTAAAAAAAATTATTTTCCTAGATCCAATTTTTTTAGATCTAGATATGATTAGTAGACTTCAGTAAAATTTTATTTGAATTTTAAATATTTATTCTTCAAAATTTTGATTTTGTTAGTATTTGATTTATATTTGGACATAGATAATATTTTTATAGTTGAAAATTTTTGTACAAACTCAAAACTCTATTTTCCACTACACAAAAATTTTCATATTTTTCTAACATATTTTTGATTTTCTATGAATTTTTTTATTGAAATTTGATTTTTAATTTCGATAGAAAATTATTTTTATTAAATTCTATTTTTTTTTAGATCTACTCTTCATCTGTTAACTTTAATATAATTTTCTCTGAATTTTTTTGATTTAATTTCAAATTTTGAAAATTCAATCTTCAAGAATTTTAATTCTAAAATATTTCCAACTAAAATATTTTTTTAATCCTACTCTTTTTGTGCCCCATTTTTTGTTGTGATTAAAGGGGAGAGTAGCTTAGGTTCAGGGGAAGGTTATGATTTTAAATTGCAAATATATATTTTATGATTAATTGTCCTAGTTAGTGTTATTATTTTTTTAACCCTAATTGAGCTTGGGTTGATGCATATCAAAAAGGGAGAGATTGTTGGTGCCCCAGTTGCTTTTGATGTGATCAACTAAGTTAGGTTAGGTCTTGTTGTGGTTTTGATCCCTCTGTCTAAGTGTGCAAGAGCTTAAGAGCGGAGGAAGTCGAGCGTAAGACGCAGTCGATGAGAAGGATTGCACGGGAAAGTGAGTTGACGAGTTCGGTGCATCCGAGGGATGCAAAAGCTACATAAGAGTGTTGGGACCGGTAGGAGAGCTAGAGGGGGGTGATTAGCTCCGATTTTCTCTTTGATTATTTATCGCGGCGGAAGACTCGAGCAAACGCTAACACAAAGGATTTACTTGGTATCCACCCCGGTCGGGTGACTAATTCAAGGATCCACTCTCCTCACACTCTCATGCACTATGAAAGTCTCCTTCTTGAGGTGGAGAAACCTCTTACAAGCTTGTTACAAAGACACAACAAGAACAAAGCAAATACAAGATAAAATCTTACAAGATTTATAAATAAGCTCACACTTTGCTTTCCTTGCTATCTTCAAGCTTGTGATTGCCTCTTGGACCTTGGAAATGCAGCAGCAACGAGCTCCAAGGCTTCCCTTGAAATGGCAATGTAGTTGGAGAAGAAGAGGAGAAGTTCTGCAGCCAAAGACCTGCGCGAAAACCCTTATACCCGACACCTAGGGTTTGGTAATTGATTAGCCAATCAATTACCACGTAGGATTTAGCCGTTCAATGGCTAGTTTTCGAACGGTAATCGATTAGCCAATCGATTACCCGTGCCCTGAATCGATTACCCAATCGATTCAGAGCTTCTCTGTTCTCTCGCGCAAACTCTGTGATCGATTACCCCAATCGATCAAGAGACACCTTAATCGATTGACCAATCGATTAAGAAAGGCTGAATCGATTACCCAATCGATTCAGCTACCTTTTATCCTCTTGCATAAACTTCCCTAATCAATTCAGCTACCCAATCGATCACCTAATTGATTGAGTCCAACCTAACTTGTCTCCACAAGTCTAGGATCCCCTACCAAGTGTCCGGTCAACCCCGTTGACCAACTTGGAGTTCTCCTGCCTAGCTCCCAGCTCGGACTTACCCTGGTTCCCAACCAGATTCGCCTAACCCTCGAGTTAGGTCTAGTCTCTCGGTAGACTTCCACCTTGCCAGCATACGATCTCCCCGATCCATCTGGACTTCACCTAGTCCCACTAGGTCTTTTCCCATGCCAGCGTACGATCTCCCCGATCTACCTGGACTTCACCTAGTCCCACTAGGTGTGTCTAGTCCCACTAGGTCTTTTGTCTTGCCAGCATACGATCTCCCCGATCTACCTGGACTTCACCTAGTCCCACTAGGTGTGCCTAGTCCCACTAGGTCTTTTGCAGTGCCAGCGTACGATCTCCCCGATCTACCTGGACTTCACCTAGTCCTACTAGGTGTGCCTAGTCCCACTAGGTCTTTTCCCGTCAAGCCTCCAGTCAACCTTGACTCACTTGACTTCCTACGACATTCAAACATTATTGTCACATACAAACATCAATGTCAAACGTCGAAACATACGACCTCAAACTCACCCGAGCATTGTCAAACTAGGTCAACTCTGACCTAACCAAGATTGCACCAACAAAGAGTACACCGGTGGAGCGAAAATGACGTGCACGACATCTGAGGGACAAAAAGTCGAGAGGAAGGACGCTCGAGTGGCAAAAGGCCGAAGTCGGATTCCGATGAGCCTAACTCCGGTTGGCTAGAAATCACCCAAGAAGATCCGCTGGAGATTGGTTAGTAAGTTGCTGACCAAAAGTCACTCGGGCGCCCCTATGCATACGGTCGCCCGAGCACTCGGGCGTCCCTGTGCATATAGGCGCCCGAGAGCCAATTCCTATCTACCAGCTAGCCATTTGCGAATGTTGTGCTCTGGATAACACTCAACCCACGTGTCAAGGGCCCTCAAGCACTCGGACGCCCCTATGGTGCCACGTCAACATTCAGATAGAATTGACCGGAGCTATAAATAGACCCCCAGAGCTCAGTTCCAACTCAATAAATTGACTGTAATCAAATTTCTAGTAATTCATCCAGCTTCTATTTTGTGCTACAAAGTCTATAAAGGATTCTCCATCAGAAAGAGATTTTGATAGTGAGCTTCAACCGTCTTGGATTAGCAACCACCTAGGTTGCAACGAAGTAACTTCTTGTATCTTGGCCTTTTACTAGTTTTATTCAGTTAATTAGTTTATATTTATTTTAATTTATTGTTACAACCAATCTAGAATCTTTGTGAGCCGCACAAAAAATCTATTTTATTTTATAGGGGCAATTCACCCTCCTCTTGCCGATCCACCTCGCTCAAACAGGATTGATTACATCAAAAGGTAGTGGAGTAGGGATAATCATGGTGTCACCATTTGGGGAGGAAATTAGGCTAGCCGTTTGATTGGTTTTCTTGATGTCTAATAACGAGGTCGAATATGATGAGCTATTGATCGACCTTTAATAGTGAAGCATTAATACACATTAATAGTGAAGTGTTGCCAAAAGAGGAGATTCGGAGACCATTACTAAACAAGGAAGATCTGCTACCTTAACGGCCCCCTAGAACTGGCCTCACGAATATGGAAGGAGGTTAATTCAAGTACATAGGTGTTAGGCCAAAGTTTTGGAGACCATTACTAAACAAGGAAGATCCGCTACCTTAATGGCCCCCTAGAACTAGTCTCACGAATATGGAAGGAGGTTAATTCAAGTACACAGGTGTTAGGCCAAAGTGGGATAAAATCAATTCATCAATTCCTGAGAAACGACCCCTGGCTGTTATGCTAGAGATGTTATGTGCTCATCATCTGCGCTATGCCCTAAGGGCGACCGTTGCTAAACAAGAAGATAGAAATGATGGTCGGTGGCCATTATGAAAGAAGAATTTAAATGTCATAGTGAACATTCTTACATGATAGAAGCAATAAAAGAAGGGTAGTAATTTGAAGGGTAAGCCCACTCTAGTGCATTTATCTCTTTCAATATATTTTTTACAATGTAGTGGGTCAAGATGTACAATGCCTCGAGGGGTATTTTAAAAGGATAAGGTTTTAAATAATTGACGGTATATATTGTGATTATGTATTTAGGAATCAATCGATACTTCTTATTATTTCAATTGTGACTAATTGCATTATATTTTCAATTTCATTAGGGTAATCTAAACCAAAATGGCAGTGTTGAATGAGGATATCGTGTAATGTGATACATGAAAGAGATAGTCTTGGATGAAGATCCACAATTAGAGAGGAAAGTGAATTTCATCTTTATATAATATTTTCTTTATGAAATATTGAGTCATTTTGCATCGACCCTCAAACTTCTGTTAATGTTTTAGTTTGCAACATCAAAAAATAAATAATGTTACAATCAATCTTAGTATGATGAAGCCAAAAGTGAATGAAGTGAATTCATCTACTTCTATATGGGTACCTAAGTATAGGTTATGATATAAATTTTGGGGTGTATTCAGAGATTTATGAATACAAAAGCTTATGGGTGAAATTGGTCAAACTTATCTTTTGAATATAGTTTTGGGTTATAATTAGATATTTGTGGATACAAAAGTTTTTGGGTGAAGTTGGTTAAATATGTCTTTTATGAATATACTTTTGGTTTGTATTTGATAGATATTTATGATATATTTGTTCAATTTTGGTGGTAAAAAATATTGTGTTGTAGTAAAATATTGTGATATACACTTTTATCAATTAAAATTGTATTATAATAAAGAGAAAAGATACGCATAGTGAAAGTGAATGCCTCAGTGAAAACTATGACTGTCACTCGGAGACACGTCTGACGTCCGATTGCTGATCGGACACTACCGCGCGACCTCTGATCGCCGCCCCGAATCAAACTATACCTTGGGAGGACGGTGAAACCCGTCAGGATCGCCGGCAACGGTGAACCTGTCAAAATTGATGGTTAATAATGCGAGATCGCAATTGCGGCGATCCCTGACGGGTTCACCGTGCCTCCAGGGTATAGTTTGGTTCGGGGCGGCGGCCGAAGACCGTCGGTAGTGCCCGATCAGCGATCGAACGTCGGATGTACCGCCGATTGATGGTCAAAATTTTCACTGAGATATTTACTTTTATTGTATGTATCATTACTCTATAATAAAATATAGTCAATTACTTCGACACTACAGATAACAGTGGAGTAATAGTATAATACAAAAGACTTCAATAATTTAAATAGTGACGTAATTAAAAAATATTTACTTTGCCACTAATCAAAATTGTTAAGTCGTCATTTATATAAATTACTTCATTATATTATAAATTTTATTGCAATAAAATATGTTCTATTATGTCTGCCCTACGATGAAGTAATACAACACAAATACTTCGACCAAGCCAAATTATGTAGAAGTAAAATTAAACATTTACTCAGCTAAAATACAAAACTTATGAAGTCATATAAATATTTTACTTCATCAATCAGTGTAACCCATGAAGTAATATATGATCAATTACTTCGGTACTTTTACGGATCCATATAACATAATAGAGCATTTTTTACTTCGAAATCGATCGGATTTCATACCAGTTTTGGACCGGCGACAGACTTCGATAATTTTATGCCGAATTAAAAATTGACCCTTTTACTTCACGTGCATCTACTTCGATAATTATCTATTTATTACTTTGTTGAATCTCAGAAGTCTATTCATCAAATTCACATAGTAAATCCATTATTTTTTTGTTCTCAAAATCTCACTTAAGCATCCAAGGAGTCTTGCCGCGACAAAGTCAACGCCCTCTGATTTCGTGTTGATCTTGAGAAGGAAATTGTTCAACTTGATATGGTGAATATAAGGAGCACTCGACCATCAACATTCAAGAAACACTCGACTACAGGCATCCGAACTCTACCGTATCATTGATGATTATCAAATTTTTAAGGATGGTGTCCCTTCCTTTCTCCTCTACTCTCTAGTCTAGGGAAAAAAAATGTTGACTAACAAAGTTTGGTGTTAGAGAAATGGGAAAAAAAAGTATAAAGAAGAATGATCTTTAGATGATTGAGAATATTTTGTGATAAGTTAAATAAATTACTAATTTATGCTTTATATATTATTAATAATCATTTAGGGCTTATACTATGGATTCAACAAACTCAATTAGTGTGCACTACAAGAAGTTGCCACATATTTCAGTCAAAATTGATCTGGATCGTAAAGAGAGAGAAAAAATAGAATAGGAGAGAGAGAGAGTCATAGGAATAATATAATTATGATAATAAATATAAGTAGTTCAACATTAATGACTGAATAGAGCCACAACTAACTAGCTTAGCTAACATTCCAAAAGGTCCTAACTAACTTATAAGGCGAAGACTATTAGTTATTAGTAATCTACCAACTACCTTCCTAGGCCCAGACCTTTTATAAAAATTGTGAGTCAAGTGCCTCAGGCCCACAAATTTGAGGGGCACCAAAATATTAAAAAAATTATTTTTGACCATTTAAATTTTTTTAATCCTAAATCGTGTTTGCTTCTCCTCTCACAGGCTACAACAATTCGTTGTCCTCTCCGCAACGCGGAGCTGCCTCTACTGTTTTGCCATCAGATCTGCCTCTACATCACGACACTCCACATGACCACACGTGCACGCCTATCCACTCTCAAAGTCCTCTTCCATTCTTGTTGCTCCCGCTCCCATCGGTGATAGCTGACTCGCCCTCTTCCACCCATGACCCACCTGATACCTCGAAGAATTGCTTTTACATCCTTAGGTAAATTCATCAATTAATGGTGAGAGGTACACATCACTCTTTAAATTTCCTTGGTTATCAAAGGCGTTTCTTTGCCGCAAGTCTTATTATGTAATAATTTATTTATTTTATTTTTATTCTATATCAATTTTAATTTAATATATTAGAAAAGATATATTATTATTTACTTATTTCTCATTTCATATGATAATTTATTAATTTATTTTTGGTATAATAGTTTGTCAATTTCTCATTCGATGTAATATATAATTGTCTCAATTATTCTTGCCCACTTTATAATTTTATTTAACTTATTGTTTGGTATGACCAATTAGCAGGAATTATGACTAGAGAGCTGAATGACTGAATCATTAAAATTAACTAGAGTAGAAAGGTCGTAAAGTGATTCGAAGATACTGATTCAACAAAAATATTTTTAGATAAACTCAAATGTAAAATTTTCATGCATCAGATATATGGAAGGACACATTGAATATTTTCATGTATCACAAGTTAATCTATATAGGATTTTCTTTATCTTTTCTGTGGTATTTCTTGCAAGAGACTGAAATAACTTATTACTCACACATTTAGATGTTGGAACTATTTTAATCTATGCCCTGTTGGTGTAGATTAACATTTAGACTCTTAGCAAGCATGCTTCCTAAAAGAAAACAATTGTCTAGAGCAGAAAAAAGAAAGAAAAAATGAAAGGAAGAAGCTTTAATTCAAAGTCAGGCAGGAAGTCTTAATAAGTATTTCACTAACAACCAAAGATTAAAGCAAACAGAAGTAGCAAAACAAGTGAATCAGGATGACAATGATAGTAAGTTGAATGATCAAGAACATAGTGAATTGAATGAACTTCATAATGAATACCCAAAACAATCTGATAATGATAAAGGTGAAATCAATATGCCTGAAAATGACAATGATGAAGATATAAATCAAAATGTCTTGTTTCCTTTAAATGTTGATGATCCAGGAAATTGGGACAACATACAAAATATTAGGGACTTTCTAATTGAAAGAGGACCTAGAAAAGATGATGATATTTTGTTTCCTCTTGATAATACCGGAAGACACTTTAATCCATCACATTATAAGAGACAATTGCCAAATAGTGAAAAAAGTGATAGAAGATAGTTAGTGTATTCTATTTCTGTGGACAAAATCTTTTGTTTCTGTTGCAAGTTATTCAATACTCAAAGAACCACAATGAAACATAGTCAATTGGCTAACAAAGGATACAAAAATTGGAAGAATATCCGTCCTTATCTCAATCTTCAAGAAACTAGTAAAGATCATATTGATTACATGACTAGTTGAATTGGAAAGAAGACTTTGAAAGAACAAGACAATTGATTTAAAAAAAATGCAAGTAGCAATTAATAAGGAGAGAGAACATTGGAAATAGGTGAAGGGAATAATTGCAGTTGTTCCGGAAGGAATCGATGTCAACGGTCGGTCACCAGGGTCCAGCCCACGCAGATGCTGACGTTAAGGGAGGAACTCCGCACCTTGCGAGATTAACACGAACGTTAGGGGAACACGCCAAAGGTTGTCCGATGGAGCCCACTCCGACGCTCAAGTCAGTGTCTCAATGGAGAAGAAGAGTAGAAGGCAGGAAAATGTATGAGTAGTAGAGAATGTGTAACCCCTTTACCGGAGGGGTTAGAATACCTTTTATACCTGCGGCGGCTGCCTTCGTGCGTCCCCATGATTTGTGTCACGTCCCCTCATTCGTCGGTTACCGGATAATCTTAGAAACGGTCCACACCGTCATCATGTTCAGCCCGTTGCGACATTTAAGGGTCATGATGGCTCCGTGATAGGCGGGATGATTATCCGCAGATCCGAGAAAAGGGGGACCGCTACTTGAGGTCGAATGCTTCTTGGGCTCCTCTCCCCCGAGGTGATCTCGAGATCTTTTGGCCCAGGAGCCCCGGGCACTCCGCTTCCCCAAGGTGGTCTCGGGACCTGACTTCCAGGGGTGATCCCGGGAGGGGTTCTTTTCTGATCTGATCCCCGGGGCATGTTTACCGGGGGGGCCGGAGGGTCCTTCTCCCGAGAGGGTCTCGGGGGCTCCGAAAGGGAGACGCTCAGACTCGTTATATCTTGCCACTCAACTTCTTCAGCCCACGTGTCTGCCCTAGGGTATTCAACCCCATCACAAGTCCCTCCATTCAAGTCTGATCGAAGGAAGTGTTGCTAGCTGATCGGACTAGTGTGGTGATGAAGAAGCTATGTGTTGGGACCTTGGCGTTTAGCTAGAGGGGGTGAATAGCTACTGTTCGATTTTCTTCCTATACGTGTTAGCAAGCGCAAGTAGAAAACTTAAATATAAACTAAAACAATGCTAACACCAAACCTTTACGTGGTTCGGAGATGATACTCCTACTCCACGGCTGCCCGTAAGGTGGATGATCCCGATCCGTCGGTGGATGACTCCCCGGAAGGCCTCCAGCTAGCTCTTGTCGCTCCTTGTGGGTGGAGAAATCTCGCCACAATCTCTTGACAACTTCTGAGCACTTGTAGGCTACTAACAGGTTTTACCCAAGTTTGTTTCGCTAAAGAAACTCAGCCAAAAATGAGTTCTCTTAAATAGTGCTCGATGCTGAAAAGACCGTTACCAGTCAACTGGTGCTAACACCAATCGACTGGTCCTCTTGAACTTGAATGTCACAGACCAACGCTTCGAATTCTAGTCGACTGATCTTTCTGTGCTCTACATCAGTCGACTGATCTAAGCATCAGTCGACTGCCAACTCCCTAAACCTAGGGTTTCCCTTCCCGAGTATAATTCCCTCAGCACTCAAACCCTCACGACTTAGCTGACTCCTCATCCAGCAGCCTCGACTGTTGCCTTCAAGCCTTCTTCGACATTGGCTCTCGTCCCTCGGATGCATGCAACCCCACAGCTCGTCTCCTTATGTCATCCTTCGCGTATGCCTCGAAGTTTCCTTCCCTCGGCTCATCATCCCTGCTTTGTCCACAGTCCCTCGGATGCATGCAAGCCCACGGCTCGTCTCCCCATGCCATCCTTCACCGGACCCGAAGATGTCCAACTAAGTTTATGTGTATCCTGCAAACCTGCACACTCAAATACACATATTAGATCAACATGAAACCCTAACTTAATCATATTGACATATACATCAAAACTCATGATCTACTCAATCACACTTGGATCGATTGCACCAACACTATGTACCAGTGGGGCCTTGCGCCCATTACTGATCCCTCGGCCGTCATACTGTGTCTTAGGATTGTAGAATTTACCTCGGTTCTTAAGGCAGTCGCTTTTTGACTTTGTCTTCCCAAAAAAGCTTCTATGTCTTTCGAAGTACTGTAATGATGTCTGTCCATCCTTCCTAAAGGCGCATGGTGCTCTCTGACGGCGACGAAGTCCTTTCGCGAATGCTCCATTGCCATGTGCCCCAACTACTCTCTTTGCTACCTCTTACTGACGAGCGCAGCTGTAGCCGGCTCACGTCCCCCGACTATTCTCTGGCGCTGCCTCGAGGTGGCGGTTCCTTGCCTCCCATGTGTCTTGCCCCCATTGCTCATATACGGGTGGCTTCCTCTGTATAAGAAGGGGAGGCAAGGACGTTCAGCCATCTTTTTGTTGGTGCAGGAAGCACCATATCGAACCTGGTTTTGATATTGGCAAAGGATTCAAAGTTAAGTTTATTTGTGATCTAACGTTGTTCACTGAGTGTGCAGAAAAAGCCCTAGCGAAGGACTGCTAGGCACTGGTAAAGGAATGCCAGGAAAGAAAGCCCTAGCGAAGGAATGCTAGGCACTAGCGAAGGACTGCCAGACAGGAAAAGCCCTAGCGAAGGAATGCTAGGCACTGGTGAAGGACTGCCAGAATGGACAAAGCCCTAGCGAAGGAATACTAGGCACTGGCGAAGGACTGCCAGAATGGAAAAGCCCTAGCGAAGGAATGCTAGGAACTGGCGAAGGACTGCCAGAAGAAAAAACCTAGCGAAGGGCTGCTAGGCACCAAGCGAAGGGAAGCTTGGTAACTCAAGACCTGGCGAAGGACTGCTGGGCAAAAGTCCAACTGGAGGATCCGGTTGGCACCAGGTAAAACTCTCCCGAGAGGAGTAGGTGAGGACGCGTTCCCCTCGAGGGAACATTAGGCGTCGGTTCGACCTAGGGCTCCATTTTGGAGATCCAAAGTCAGAACCAAGACAGCTAAGGCTGTTTTAACTAACTTATTATTTGCTGTTTTGGACTAACCCTGGATGCAGGACCGAAGGACTGTGTTTCTGCAGCTCAGAGAGCCTCAAAGGAGTGAGGTCGTAGCTGAGTAGGGCGCCCCGGATGTGTCGGGCGCCCCAGAGTCAACCCAAAGTCAGCAGAGAGGTAAACGCCCCGACAGCAGCGCAATTGGGGGCGCCCCGTGCGTGTCGGGCGCCCCGCATGTCGGGCGCCCCGCGTGTCTCGGGCGCCCACTGTGCCACGCCACTGAAGGCGGCTGCAGCTCACCCTCGCGAAGCCTCGGTGATAAAGTTTGACCGGTCAATCGGGCGCCCCGTGCGCGTCGGGCGCCCCAGTCAAATACAATCCCGAAGATAACGAGATCAGCTTTGACTAGAGCATCGCCGGATCTGCAGCCACGTGGGGGGCGCCCCGAGCATGTCGGGCGCCCCCTGCCCTATATAAAGAGGGCCTCGACCCCAGGTTTAAGATATCAATTGCTTCGACGCTTCTGCGCTCTTCTGCTTCCGCGACACGCTTCAGAGATCTTCCAACTCAAGCTGACGACGTCCTGCTGCTCCGAAACTTTGATCTACACCGGACGTCGGTAACAAAGAGCTCTGTATTTAAAGTTTACTATTCTGCCTTATTGTAAAATCTATTTGTAAACTTTGCGAACTTATAGAATTGCCCGCAGAAAACGGTCAACGACCGTGGGCCTTGGAGTAGGAGTCGACCTAGGCTCCGAACCAAGTAAGACGATCGTGTTAGCGTTGTTTTACTCTATTTTATTCCGCTGTGCACTTGCTCTTTTAAATCCGAACGAATTGCGACATTCACCCCCCCCTCTCTCGCATTTCTCGATCCAACAAGTGGTATCAGAGCGGGGTTTTCAAACTTGGTGCAACCACCAGTTTGAAAGTTTTTTCGGATTTACGAATTTTTTTTGTTTAATTAACACCACTACATCTTTTCGCCTTTTATTTTAAAAATAAAAAATATCTGTAGGTGGATTTAAAAAATCCTTACGCCTTTTTCAATTTTGAATTCTCATTTTTTTACCATAAGTCAGAATTGTCAAAATAATCAACTTTTGAAAATTTGTCATAAATTTTTTTTTATTATTATTTTAATATTATTTTTTCTCAAAAATCGTGCTACCTTAATCTGAGCAAATTTTTTCCAAACATTAAAGTCTTATTTTTTATCATCAACATTGGTAAAGTAACATTTTCAAAATTTTGACATAAATTTTTTTAATCTGCCTCGAAATCCGTGCAATAGTTTTTTAGGCTAATTTTTCTCTCTCTCCCGCACTACTAATCCAAGACCAAGTCTTGGTACATTTCTACTTTTTCCCTCTGTGTGCAAGAATTATCCTAAATGGCCAACCAAGAGTGGAACAGTGCACGCCCACCACTATTCTTCGGCGAGAACTTCACGTTTTGGAGATGTCAAATGGAGTCCCTTCTGAAGGCCCACATGGAGTTATGGCAGATCATCCAAACGGGATTCTCGTTTCCCATAGAAGATGAGTCATCCATCGAGTGGGACAAATTGGATGAACACACCCTCAATCAAATCGAGACCGATGCAAGGGCAACAGCAATCCTACAATGCGGCCTAACCAAGGAGCAACTCAAGCTAGTAGGTCCATGCAGATGTGCTAGAGAAATCTGGGAAAAATTGGTAAACCTTCATCAAGAGATCTCAGATGAAGAAGAAGACCAGGTAAATTATCTTGCCCTTTCAGTCCAAGCACAATCAGCCGAGTCAGAGTCTGAACCTGAATCCAAAATCGAACCAGAATTAGACGACGAATTGACTGAGACGGTAACCGATTTCGAATTCTTTTCAAATTTAGAATTAAATAATCAAACAGATACTATAATGGTCGAGGAAGGTGTAAATTTTATTGCAGGGAAAACTCCTAAAGAACCACCACAGAAGGAACTTCAACCAGTACCCGAGTCCGACTTAGACACAGAATCAGAAGATGAGCCTAGATCCGAGGCGGCAATGATCAAGGGGGAGATTCCCAATAAAGAACCAAAAGGTAAAAGTGTAAATTCAAATTATTTTAATCATGTAATTTGTTACACATGCAGGGAGAGAGGGCACTACCAAAATCAGTGCCCTACTCGTAAGACTCGGTCTACACCATCGGCGACAAAGGAATCAGTTCCAAAAGCACGAAAGCACAAAAGTCGCATTCAATGCTTCAAGTGCCAGGAGTTCGGGCATTGCAAAAGTGAATGCACAGATAAAAGAGCTACCAAGAATGCCGGACAAACAATCAACGAAGGTAAATTTACAGTATTTGAAAATCCGTTATTTACCTTGAATAATGTGATTGATTCATGTAACTTAATTAAAACAAATTTCAAAAAATTGAAACAAGAAAATGAAACCCTAAAACATAAGGTCAATAAGTTAGAAAATTTAATTCATAATCTTGCTGATTTCGAAAATCCGGAATATTACTCCAATTGTGACCTTACTTAGACAATTGTTTGTTTTAATTATGTGTTTTTTTTTTAGAATTAGGATTAGGACTAAATCAGTTAATTGAAAATTGAACAACATAGTATTGGGTGGAGGTGAGATGATAGTACGTTAGGGAAGCCAATTTGGTGGAACTAGCCGAAGCTACCGATCCAAGACCCAAACTAGTTAGACCAGAAATTTTTCAAAGAATAATTTTGAAAATGAAATTTCATTAAAAGGCTTTGTCAAGGAAAGGGTGGATGATCCCATAAGGCTACGGCCAAAGAAGGCCTAGTGCCTCGCCAAGACCTGGAAGCCAATTTTTGAAATTCAAATTCAAATTATTTTTTGTTAAATTCGAATCTAACACAAATTTTCAATTAATTTTAGATTCAAATACCTCTTTTCAAAATAAATTTAAATTGGGTTTAAAAAATTAATTTAACTTTTCAAAATTAATCATGGCCTTTTCAAAATAAATCTTTCTATTAAAATATGCATCTCACAAAACAGTTAAGGATATCCTGTTTTGCCACTTAGAAATGGGTGAGATGCTTAGGACCTAAAAGTTGAGTCCAACCCAACCAACTAAATTGAATTCAAACTCAAATTAATTCAAACTCAAATTAATTCAATTCAATCAAATTCAAATTAATTCAATTAAATAAAATTCAACTAAATTATTCTAAACTTAATTATCTTCAAATTCAAATTAATTATTCTCAAAATTCAATTTAATCATTTATTTTCAAAATTAAAATATTTGTCTCACACAACCCATAAGGTTAACATGTTTGACCACGTAGAACTGGGTGAGATATCTAGGACCTAAAAGCACAAATCAATATCCTTTCAAAAAAAAAAAATATTTTCAAAAGTTATTCAAAATCATCTCTATTTTTTTTAATTCAGTCTGCTGTACCTTATATTTTCATTTCTAACATTTTTTTTAATATAAAATTTCATGTTAAAAATCTCAATAGACTTGTTTTAAATATAATCTAGGGCTTGTTTTGTGTTAGTCATTGATTGATCAAACTTGGTCAAAACAGTTAACCCTAGTCAACATAGTCAAACATAGATAACACTGAAGTCCCCTAGGACATTAGATTGAGTTAAATAATAAGGGAGAATGGTTTATCCTTTTTAATTTTCTTTCAAAATATCTTTGAAAAATTATTATCATTTCAAAATGGTTTTCGAAAACTGTGTTATCATACCAAATTATGTTTTCAAAAATCTATCTCCTAAAAAATTATCATACTCAAAAGGCATGTTCAAAATTGTTCCTTTAATTTTGACAAACCCTAAGACTAAGAGGAGGATTAACTTGTGGTCAACAAGCCTCCCAGGACTGTGTCAGATTTAAGGGAAGTTCAAATTAAAAGAAGAAGTTTTATGCCTTCAAATAATCACTATATTTTTCAAAATTATGCTTTACAAAAATCATTTTAAAATGTTTTTCGAAAAAGAGGCTTATGTTTGAAAATTATCTTCAATTCAAATTGAATTTCCTAAAATTTTATTACCGTGCTGATATTCAAAACTATTCTTTTGATTTTAATAAACCCTAAAGACACAGAGGAAGGTCCACTTCATGATCGATAAGGACTCCTAGGATGTGTCAAATTTAGGGGGAGTTTGAGTCAAGAGAAGAATTTCTGAAATGTGTTTATTAATTATTTTTTAATTTAAATCAAACCTTAAGACTCAGAGGAAGATCGCCTGTAGTCAACAAGCTTCCTAGGACTGGGTCAAGTTTAGGGGGAGATTAAATTAAAAGAATTATTGAATTATATGTTTTCATGCACTGCACGTTTAAAATCCTTTTGAAAACTTAAATAATTTTTTTTTAAAAATACTATTTTTTTTCAAAATTCTTTTGGAAATAGTATTTACTTGAGTTGGAGAATTTCCAGGACACTTAGGAAACTATCCTTGTAGTTAACAAGGTTTCCTAGGATTGTGTCAGACTGGAAAAGTAACCAAAGCAAGTAAAATGTTATGCGTTAAAAACAATACTTTTGTAAGTACTTTCAAAGGATAATTTTCTCTAATATTATAAAAGCACTTATAGTTTTTAATGCATAATCTTCTTATATCTTCAAAAATGCACAATATCTTTCAAAAATACTTCTACTTTTCAAAATATAATGTTTCAAAAGTACTAATATTTTCAAGGCAATAATGTTCTAAGTGAATTTTCTACAAGACTTGCCTACAAAAATAATTTTAAAAAAAAAATGCCTTTCAAAGTGGAGTTTTGGTGCATGTTAAGCTTTTGCTATGCTTTCAAAAATTATGCTAAGTATTTTTATGTTTTCAAAACTCATAGGCTCTGATACACAAATTTTAAAATTTTTTAAAAACATATATAATTTTTTAAAAAAAAAATTCCTTATTGATATATGTTCTAAGGAAAATTCTCTATGAGTGCAAAAGTTGAAACTTTTCAAAGAAAACTTGTTTTCAAAATGTTGGCTAAGTAAGTTACGGTTAAGTTTTTCTTGAAAACTATGTTACAAGTTTTTGCAAGCTTTTTCTAAAATATCGGTTAAGTGTTTCTTGAAAACTATGTTACAAGTTTTTGCAAGCTTTTTCTAAAATATCGGTTAAGTTTTTTTTGAAAACTATGTTACAAGTTTTTGCAAGCTTTTTCTAAAATATAAGTAGAAGAGTTATCACATTAAGGGGGAGCCTCAAAACATCCATTACCTTGAAAATTATGAAATTCATTACTTAAAGCTTCTTTTGAAAACTATGCTTTTAAACTCCTTTACTTAAATTTCTTTTGGTAAAACTCAAACCTCCCTATTAGATACCTTGTTCACCCATGTTTATTTTTGATATATGTCAAAGGGGGAGGAAAGGTCAAAGTTAAGTATTATAACACAAGTACTCAGGGTTTTAGGGGGAGTAAAGGTTTTTTATGAGAGATAAAGGTTACCTTGTGTTAGTAAATGTTATAAAGTTTTTACTTAACATTGAATTGTGTAAAATTGCTATACTTCATTTTTACATTATGTTCTTAACAGTTATAAAGTTTTTTACTTAACTTTGAATTGTGTTGCCATAATCAAAAAGGGGGAGATTGTTGGTGCAGGAAGCACCATATCGAACCTGGTTTTGATATTGGCAAAGGATTCAAAGTTAAGTTTATTTGTGATTTAACGTTGTTCACTGAGTGTGCAGAAAAAGCCCTAGCGAAGGACTGCTAGGCACTGGTAAAGGAATGCCAGGAAAGAAAGCCCTAGCGAAGGAATGCTAGGCACTAGCGAAGGACTGCCAGACAGGAAAAGCCCTAGCGAAGGAATGCTAGGCACTGGCGAAGGACTGCCAGAATGAACAAAGCCCTAGCGAAGGAATACTAGGCACTGGCGAAGGACTGCCAGAATGGAAAAGCCCTAGCGAAGGAATGCTAGGCACTGGCGAAGGACTGCCAGAAGAAAAAACCTAGCGAAGGGCTGCTAGGCACCAAGCGAAGGGAAGCTTGGTAACTCAAGACCTGGCGAAGGACTGCTGGGCAAAAGTCCAACTGGAGGATCCGGTTGGCACCAGGTAAAACTCTCCCGAGAGGAGTAGGTGAGGACGCGTTCCCCTCGAGGGAACATTAGGCGTCGGTTCGACCTAGGGCTCCATTTTGGAGATCCAAAGTCAGAACCAAGACAGCTAAGGCTGTTTTAACTAACTTATTATTTGCTGTTTTGGACTAACCCTGGATGCAGGACCAAAGGACTGTGTTTCTGCAGCTCAGAGAGCCTCAAAGGAGTGAGGCCGTAGCTGAGTAGGGCGCCCCGGATGTGTCGGGCGCCCCAGAGTCAACCCAAAGTCAGCAGAGAGGTAAACGCCCCGACAGCAGCGCAATTGGGGGCGCCCCGTGCGTGTCGGGCGCCCCGCATGTCGGGCGCCCCGCGTGTCTCGGGCGCCCACTGTGCCACGCCACTGAAGGCGGCTGCAGCTCACCCTCGCGAAGCCTCGGTGATAAAGTTTGACCGGTCAATCGGGCGCCCCGTGCGCGTCGGGCGCCCCAGTCAAATACAATCCCGAAGATAACGAGATCAGCTTTGACTAGAGCATCGCCGGATCTGCAGCCACGTGGGGGGCGCCCCGAGCATGTCGGGCGCCCCCTGCCCTATATAAAGAGGGCCTCGACCCCAGTTTAAGATATCAATTGCTTCGACGCTTCTGCGCTCTTCTGCTTCCGCGACACGCTTCAGAGATCTTCCAACTCAAGCTGACGACGTCCTGCTGCTCTGAAACTTTGATCTACACCGGACGTCGGTAACAAAGAGCTCTGTATTTAAAGTTTACTATTCTGCCTTATTGTAAAATCTATTTGTAAACTTTGCGAACTTATAGAATTGCCCGCAGAAAACGGTCAACGACCGTGGGCCTTGGAGTAGGAGTCGACCTAGGCTCCGAACCAAGTAAGACGATCGTGTTAGCGTTGTTTTACTCTATTTTATTCCGCTGTGCACTTGCTCTTTTAAATCCGAACGAATTGCGACATTCACCCCCCCCCCCTCTCTCGCATTTCTCGATCCAACACTTTTGGCTTCGTGGCTGGGTGCACCGCGTCTTCGTCTTCTTCTCTAAAGATTCTTTTTAGCGTAAGTCCTCTGCCTCCCTCTCGTCCTTTCCCTTAGGAATTATGGAAAGTTATCGAGCGGAGTGGTATGAGTCCACCTCTTCGAGGGTGAGGCCGGAGGCTTTGCAGACGGTCATTGAGGCCTACGGTATTCTGGCTGAGATGGCGGTGGTGGTCCCTGAAGTGGACTAGACACTAGTGGAGCCTCCCATAGGCTTGTACACCTTCTTTCTGGGTAAATAGAGCCAGGGCTCTGCTTCCTCATTTCTCCCTTTTTCATGAATGTGACCTCCTACTTCGATATCCCTCTTCACCAGATGGCTATCAATGCCTTCGCCTCGATGGACGGAGCATACATCATCTTCAAGCTCTTCGATATCCCCTTGACCCCTCACCTTTTTCATTCCTTCTTCCTTCCGATTGGCGTGCGAGGGGATTTTAGCTTTTCGACGCATCCCGGCCATAGGTTCTTAGGAGGGTTCCCTTCCTCACACAAGGGGTGGAAAGAGAAGTTCTTCTTCATCCAACTGTCTACGTAGCCCTTCAGTCCTCTTCGCTGAACGAAGGATTTGCCGACCCCTCCCTCCTTAGGGAATTTCTTCCAGGGCCCAGCCTATCAGCGTGCCAGGAATATACACTCCGGCGTGGAGTTCAGTGGTTCGGGTCTGGTGCAAAGTGAGGAGCTCATGTACCGAGCAAGCCTTAGCCTCAAAGTGACCCAGATTAGCCCCAGCCTTGGTACGTTCAACTTTTCTCATCAATGCCCATTAGTTCTAACTGATATCTTCCTACATGGTCCTTGCAGAGGAACTCATGATTTCGAAAGCAATGAACCGACTGATCAAGTGGGAGAAGGCCAACAAAGAGGCGCTGGCTCCTCCCCCTGCCTCTCCCGATGCATCCTCTGTGCTTACCGAGTCTTCGGAGGGGGCTGTCGAATCGTCCCATGGGCCTGCCTCTCCTGGAAGGGCAGAGGTTATTGTCGCGCCTCCGCCATTTGTGAACCAGAGGACTTCCAGTCCGTCGCTTGACCCTCGGGTGGACATCCCTTCAGAGGGTGACTTGCCCCCGGCTGTCATCCATCCGGAGGGGGTCACTGAGGAGTCCCGACCTCCCACTACTCCTCTGATAGCCCAATTCACGGGTCGGCAGAAGAGGCGGGTTCCGGGAGGCTTGGGCCCCCGATGGAAAAGGCTGCGCTCCGGTGGACCCAGCACCCTTCCCTCGGTCTCTGAGGAGGATGCTTCTCCTTCTGATGAATCCATTCCCCTATCTTCCCCTGTTCTGCTGGCGGGTGTTCTGGAGGCCGGTGATCAGGGCTCCAGCCCTCCCTCAATTGACCCTACTGAAGCCCCTAAGGGTAAGAATGTATTGTCCACCCAATGCCGAATGCAACTCGATCGCCTTCGAAAGAGGCTAGATGTGGCATTAGAGGCTTCCAAGCAATCTTACCCCCCAGTGCAGTTGAAGGATGTTCCTGCCGAGGGACCCTCTTCCCTAGGGACTTCCAACTCTGAGGAGAGTGATTTCGGCCCTTCTACCCTGCCCCCCCAGAGCTCCTGCTATCCTGCCACTTCCTCCGCACCGGGGCTCATTGCCTTCTGGGAGACGGGCTGACACCTCGAGGTCTCCAGGGGGGGCAGTCGTGCGAGTCTCGGCGGGGCCGCTCACCACTCTCCGTGAGTCCCTTCTGAAGGTGTGTGTTTCTGATGCCTAAGATGTTCTCTTGTATGCTCTTATTGTTAGTAGGAGTCCTAGAGCCAATTATGTGATGATTGACTAGGGACATTTTATATCATATTCTATCATTAATAAAGGCATGGTTATTATACTTACTTTGTATTTGTGCCAAATAACTAAGTATAATAATGTCCTTGGGTAGTAGGTTCTTATCTACATTATATCGATTGGTTGAATCGATAGTGAGATAATGTAGAGAACACTACTCTAAATCATTCCTAGTCAAGTATTAATATTCAAGGACAATATTAATGCATGAAGACTAGCATGTAGGTCAACTGATGACTTGAGCTCACAAGTCATGGATATGTGATATCAAGTTGACACATGAGTATACATTGGAGAATGTGTACTGAATTGATCCGCCATGAGAAAGTTTCATAGATTGTCATATGAGTGTCATAAACTTTCTCATGTGACTATTAGTATGAATAGTCCTTAGACCTGAAGTCACTACGGTTCCCTACATGAGGAGTTATGTACTTTGGTATCGTCAAACGTCACACGTAACAGGGTGGACTATAAAGGCGATCACTGGGTATGTAATGAATTATGCGGAGGGATGTGAGTGATGTAGATGGGATCTATCCCTCCCATATGATGGGAGTGATATGCAAGAAAATTTTAAAAGAAAATTTTACTTCTAGAAGTCATAAAAGTGAAAAATGCAATGAAGGAAAATGCAAGAAAGAACAAACTCCCCTTTATTTCTGGCGGTCGGAGTCAATCAAGAAATAACCTCCATCGTGGTAGTGGAGGAGTATGGGTAGTTGAGAGAGCTGCCTTCATTTGATCAATTTTGTGGTGCATTACTCCCCCACACTTAAACTTTACAGAAAAATGTTCAGGTGGCCGAAGGCGATTTAGGTACAAGAGTCATTTAAGAGGTGGAGTGCTTCGAATTAAAGTAAGATCATTTCCTCCCTTTTTATGCTTTTTGGAAATCCTTCCAGGAGGTTAGAGTCTGTTCAGATGAAGTACCCACTCAAGAAGTCTTTGGGATCCTGCAAAACCATGTAATACCTCTCTCATGCGTGCAGGGTAAGAAAGAAATGAAACAATATCAGTCTCTATATAAAATGTATCCAAAAATGCATCACATCCAATAAAATCAATATTTGGTACCTCAATAGAATTTCCACAATTATTTTTCACAAAAGATGTATCAAGCAATACATTACAACCAATGAAATCAACTTTAGGTATCTCCATAAGTTTTTCACACTCAACTTCAGCATAAGATATAGCAAGAGATTCATCATAATAAACAATATCAATTTCAAGCCCTTCTAAAAATTTTACACAATCCATATCCACAAAAGATGTATCAAGCAATGCATTGCAACCAATAAAATCAACTTTAGGTACCTCTATCGAAATTTCACAAACAGTTTCTACATAAGGTATATCAAGGAATGTTTCACAGCCAATAAAATCAATCTCGGGTACTTCCATAAGTTTTTCACACTCAACTTCAGCATAAGATATAGCAAGAGATTCATCACAATAAACAACATCAATTTCAGGCTCTTCTAAAAATTTTTCACAATCAGTTTCAACATAATATGTATCAAGAATATCATCAAAATGAATAAAATCAAGCCTGGGTGCCTCTATGGAATTTTCATAATTATTTTTCACAAAAGATGTATCAAGACATGCTTCATATGCAATTCTAGACACCTCCCTGAAATTTTGTAAAGGAAAAAGAGAAATACTTACCTGATCGTACTGAAAAATACCTAGAGGTTCTACAAGAATAGATGTATCCATAGCTTCCTTTTGGTCAAGTATAGGTTCTATCTCAGGCTCAAGTTCTGGTGAACACTCAACTGGAATAGGTGATCCTTGGGTTCTTGCTCCCATCATGCAAGTCCCTATACTTTCTGGCTTATCCTCTGAATATTCTAATGTATCAGTCAATGTTGGTGGTCCCTGAGGCTCTGTGCAATCCCCTACACCTGTAGAATCATCTCCCATGCATGCTTCCTCAGTAATATCTGCAATTACCATATTAGAAAAATTAGGATCATCAATAGCAATATCATCACAAAATAAAAGATAAGAAGGGTCCTGTGGAGCTTCAGAAACAAGTTTAAGGTTGTCACAAGCTTTTCCAACCATCTCTTCCAATGCCTCTGTCTCTATGGCATCTTCAACCCTATCTATGCTCAAATCTCCTCCCACTATGTCAAATGAAACTTCATCAGCGATTAACTCTACCTCAACAGTCTCATCTGGAATATCCATGCTAATGCTAGGAGGATCCTCTCTGGGGTGCTGAAAAAATGGTAAAGAGACTTTTGGCTCTTCAGGAGGAATGCATGCTGTAGGTGCCCTAATTTTGATGTTTTCTTCTTCTTCTTCCACCAAATTTGCAAGGTCACTTGAAGAAAGACTTGGTCATGCACTAGGGTCACCTTGAACTGATATAAAATCAACTCCGGGGCTGTTTTGAATGGGAAAATGGGATGCTGGAAATTTTTCAGGAAATTCGGCATTTGGAGTGTTCAAACTTGACACAACCTCTTCATTCCCCAAAGTTAGATCACAATCATATCTCTCAGAATTAAGAGTAGCTGGAGAAGGTACTTGTCCTGATCTTTGGGCTTTTATTTGATTCATTTGATCAACCAATTGTCCAAGGCGTTTTTCGATGTCTTGAAGCTTTTGTTGTTCTTGAAATGTGACATAAGGTTGCTGAAAATCAAAAGTAGGTTGTGCATTCTAAAATTGGAGCTGTTGGGGCTGCTCAAATGATTGAATGGGCTGATTAAACTGCTGAAAATTGGACTGATAGCAAGGATGATGTTGCTGGAAATTACTGTTCTGAAAATTCTGAAATTGGGGCTAGCATTGTTGATTGAATTGTTCAAATGCTTGAGGGTGAAAATTCTGAGTGTCTTGCTGAAAATTCTGACCTTGAAACTGGAAATCTTGCTGAAATTGTTAAAATTGTGGCTGAAAGGATGGTTGAACTTGCTGATAATTATTGCCCTGAAAATTCTGGTTTTGAAGTGGAAATTATTGTGGTGAGGACTGAAATGGAACGGGCTGGAAATTCTGGTTGTAAGGCTGTGAGGGTTGGAAAACTTGCTGGTTTTGAGGTTGGATCGTCTGAAACGTTTGAATTCCTTGCTGAAAATTCTGACTTGGTTGAAAGGATAGCTGATCTTGCTGAAATTGTGGTTGAAATTGTGGCTGCAATTGTGGCTGAAATTGATCATTTGGGTGCTGAAAATTTGAATGGGATTGCTGAAAATATTGGTTTTGCTGCTGAAACTGTTGACATGGCTGCGGGTAAGTAGATGAATAACTGTTGGGACTTTGTTGGGATTTCAATTGCTTAATCCAATATTTTAACTCCACCAGTGCACTTTTGATCTCTGATTGTTCAGTTGAAAACATTTTGAACCTGCAGTCCTGTCACAAAACAAATAAAATGGCAGCAACCGTATACAAAAGATAAAGCAATCAAAAATAGAATCAAAGAATAAAAATATTAAACACAAGCTCAACTTAAACAAACTCAACTAGTTGTTCCCCGGCAATGACGCCAAAAATTTGATGGACCCAAAAGAGACTGTCACGAATATGGGTCTCAAATTTAAATATGTGTAAAGCTGGAAATCCTTTTTGCTAACAAGGAATAAAAATGTAGTAAAGGGGCCACAGGTCGTATTTTTCCTAGAGCTAGTTGAGATTGTTTGATTCGAGCTAGAATTTATGTGTCGTCGAATATTTTTAGGTTTCAAGTAAGAATTGGGTTTGGTTTCAATTAGAAATGGAAAAGCAATGAAAAGCAAGGAAGCTTAACTATGGAACTTAACCCAAGTAATTCAACCAATGAACTCAAACAATTGGGAGCTTAAATGCAACTTAGCCTAATTTGGAAAACAATCTGATATGAAATCAAACCAAATTTCGATTGATACTAATGCAGAAATTAACTTCAGGAATTACCACTCCAAACAACCCAAATGATAAGCAATCTATGAACAATTAATACAAAGGTAGTGCCTAAGCTTCACTTGATACCAAAATGCAGAAATGCAAGCTAATTTGCCAAAAAGAAATAATATATTTCAGAAACAAACTGAATGAGTAGGCAACTGATTTCAAGCACCAAAAGTACACTAACAGGTGTGGTTAACTTTAGGAAACGAACTCAATTCCAGCTGAACGCAAGCAAGCTTCAATAATCCAAACTGAAATCTTACTTGATACAAACTTGTAAGCAATAAAAACTGATGTGCCGAGAGGGAAACATGAATTTCAGAGACAAATCTAACAAATCACTAGCTGATATCAATCAGCTTGTTGGGGTTTCAGTTGATACATAATTCAGAAGATATGAAACTAATGTGCTGCAAAGGAACTGACCCAATTCAGAACTAATTGAATGCAAGAGACAAATGCAGAGTTGCGAAATCTGTATGCAGGAATGCAGTAACAATCAAATGTAGAACACGCAAACAAGCTAAAATTGATGCATAAATCTAACTTCAGAAAAGGTTCAAAGGAGCTAATGAAACTGATACAAACTTCAGCAACTACAAACCAAGAATTGCAGAAATGGAAACCGACTTACAGTAATGGAACCTAAGTTGCAGAAACGAGCTAAATTTTGCAGAAATAAAACTGATACGAATCAGTTGAAACCAATTGCAGAATTGAAGTCAAGTGCTTTGTAAAGGAGACAAGCTATAATGTAAATTCAGAATGAAAAAAACTAGAGCTAGCTTGATACAAAACTGATACGTAGGATGAAAAACTGAAACGCAGATACAGAGCTGATACGCAAGAATTGAAATCTGAAACAAACTGAGATTAAATGGAGTTGTTCACTAAACAAACTCCCTAGCTAATTAACTTGCAGAAATGAAATCTAATTAAAGCAGAAACTATCCAATAGAACCGAAAACTAAGGCAACTGATACAAGATTCAGAAACGAAACAGATTTCAGAAATTAAATCTACTGCTCGGGACTGAAAATTTAATAAGAAACTAAGCTTCAATCCAATTCTTAGCTCAAGATCTCCTTGCCGTCACACAAGATTGAGCCTCGAACCCGTAAGCTCCACAAATCGATGGAAATTCTGTCTCAATGATCAAATCAAACTCAAATCTGCTCAAGTCTGAAAAAACCATTCGATCTCTTCGATCTCGCTATGTAAGTTCGCGATGATGATTTGGAGATGATCAGAACCCGCTAGAGGACCCTCCGGCTAGCTCAGATGGATGGGAAGTGGCACCAAACGAGATCCAATCAACCGAACGACAGATCTGAAGAAACCCTCATTCAGTTCTGTTTTTGAGCAAATTGGAGCTGAAATCTTCACGGCAACAGCATTCCGACGATCTAGATCTCGATCCAAGAATGAAAACGAAGCGGTCACGCCCTCCACTGAAGAAAACTTGAAGAAAAACAGTAGAAAATGTAAAGAAAACGAAACTGGCAGCTAAGCTCGGTGAAGATGCAACACTGAGACCTGGGGAAGTTTTTGATTTAAATAGTTTGAATCGGACGGCTCAGATTGTTCAGGACAGATCCAACGGTTGATCTTTATCTTATCTGAACCAAACTTTCCAAATGTTGATCATGGGTCAGGATCTGCCTCCCAGTAGCTCGGATCTTCTAGATGTGCAACGGATGGTTCAAATCAACCTGATCTTTGAATGGACTCTCTAGATCCCTTTGATCTTGATCCAACGCTAATAATCTCTGATTTGGATGAAACTTCAGATCTTGATCCAAGTGCTTAATCAGCTTTAATCCTAGCTCGGATTGCCTCAACGGTTCTCAGATGGCCCAGATCTGGCCGTTTTTGAATCGAACGGCCCAGATTAGTCTAAAACTTGATCACTCGATCCGGGTCCACTTCCGACTCACGTTTGACCCAGCATGACCTAGGTCCATGATCCTTCCAAGCCTACAAAAATAGATCAACAATTTAGTGGCAAAAAATAATTCAAATTTATCAATATTTACCATTAAGTCCAAAATGAAGTAAGTCCTAGAACCTAGGATAAATTCACAATTACGCAAGTAAAACATTGGTCAAACTTGGATTTTAGAACCTAATACGATCAACAAAATAGTACTTATCAACTCCCCCACACTTAAGCTTGAGCGTCTCGTGAAAACTACTAAATATGTATCCCCTAGCTTTTCTCAAACATAAGTAGAAGCAATTGAAAAGAAATTACCTAGGGTTGTTAATTCTCAAAAATCTAAGCTCTATGGATTAGTATCTCATCCTTAAATCAACAACTTAGCCTTTTCATCCTTCATGATTCATTGAGATGAATTTAACTCACTAGCTTTTCAAAAGAAATTTTTGGTGGCTCTCTTTTGGAGTTTTAAGTTCATGATAAAAGTGGAGCTCACTCATACATACATGCTTTTTGCACTATCATAGGCTTGCTTGTTATCTACTCTCCACCATTATTCATGATTCAAATCTACATCTAAAGAAATTCATCAAACAAGGGAAAGATATATGAAATGGTAAAAATGAAGTAAAAACTAAGAAAATAGCAAATTTGATAAAGTGGAAGATTTGGATGTTTAAGGATATTTTCAATGCACTTTGCCCTCTTGTCAGTCCTCATAATGAAGTCAAAAGTGTGATGGAATGAGGCTTTGGCATTGCTCTTCAAAAATTTGATAAAAAGACCTCATCAACTCCTTTGTGCCAATTGTCCACCTTGCATGCCACTTTATCTCTTTTCTTTTTTTCTATTTTTTTTAGTCAGCTGTTGGCTTCCTGATTTCAGTTGCATCTTCTTTTTATTCATACTCTCCTTACCATTCAGCTTCCAAACTTTTTCCTGATCTAGAGCATTCAAGTGGAACCAAATTCAAAATTCTGCTTCACAGTTTTTTTTTCCAAGACTGTTTTGTTCCTTTTTTTTCTGCTCTCCAATCTTCTAATGGAGCACATTCAGATCATAGTTTGTATCAGAGAGCTTGAGACATCAAATAACATTTAGGGACAAAAATTTGATGCTCCACATATAACCTTCACTAACTCTTGCAACTCCCTTTTGATACACATCACTTCAAGTTGGCACAATTTCGATTGCATTTTTTTTCAAATTCCAACTCCAAGGCAATTCATTTCAGAATCCCGAACCATCAAGCTCTTCATCCTTACAATTTTCTGGTTTCTTATTCAGCAATTAGCATCACTAGTAGTGGAGAAATTACTTGCTTCACTTGAGACCATGGCACTACACAACTTTAGTCCTATCACTCCAACTGATTTCTTTTCCTTTTCAATACAGATTCAACAGCAGTTCTTCAATTGTTTCAGCACCTTGCAGTTTCTCACATCCAGTATTTCCAGATTATTCAGATTTTCAAAACATCTTCTTCCACTTAATGGGCTTGATACTTTGCTTCCTTTGTGTCTTTTTTTTCATTTCATTTTTTTCTTGCTCATTTCCTTTCCACTTTGGCTCAGTTTTTCTTCCTTCTTCAACTGAATTCAACTTGGCATAGAATTTCTGCATTGATTTCAGGTTAACACCGTTGCCATTCATCCTCTAGCATAATAGCCGAAACATGCTCCATAGCATTTTGATACATCTTCTTCATTTGCGTGTCATTTTCTTTTCTTCATTGCAGATTTTGTTTTTTTTCTCATTGCATGCCACTTAGATTTTTAAAGTATAATAAGAATCTAGATGCTCCAATTGGTTCCATCCTTAACCATTTCTTCTTGCTCCTTCTTGACACCAAACTCCACTCAACTTGGCACCTTTTGGCTTCAACTTGAAATGAAATGAAATGAATCTTTTTGATACAAAATGTTTCCAACACACTAGCCACTCCCCCACACTTAATCATTTGTCCGTCTCAGGCAAAATAACATCAAAGAACATCCCCAAACAAACAAGTCCCTATAAAAGTATGGCTAAGAGTAGAAGATTTGGAAAGAAAAATAAAATAACATGATTATTGCCAAGAATTGATATGGAAAGGTAAAGAAATTGATTAGCTTCTATAGATGTGATCCAATCATTGAAATTTGGTTTTGAAAGAACCTAAGCAATTTCTAGAGTACAATCATAAGTATGTGTTACAAAAATAAGGTTAATCCTCACTAGGTACAAATGATTCATCTCAAGTCATCAATTAAGAATCTAAAGCCAAGTAGTACTCAAGCATCCAAGATTTCATCCATGAGCTCAAACCTTAAGTTTTAACAACCAAATTTAATTTATTTTCAAGAGACTCTAAAACGACATGAAGACAACCTAGAGGGATACATTTATTCCTAGTCATGCAAGAAAAAGTACAAAAAAAAATAACATGGTATTTACAATGTCTATTTATTCATTCTACTCTACTCACGCATTTATTAGCAAGAACTCATTTTAAAAGAAAAGTTTACTTCTAGAAGTCATAAAAGTGAAAAATGCAATGAAGGAAAATGTAAGAAAGAGCAAACTCCCCTTTATTTCTGGTGGTCGGAGTCTATCAAGAAATAACCTCCATCGTGGTAGTGGAGGAGTATGGGTAGCTAAGAGAGTTTCCTTCATTTGATATTTATGGTGCATTACTCCCCCACACTTAGACTCTACAACAAAATGTTCAGGTGGCCGAAGGTGATTTAGGTACAAGAGCCATTTATGAGGTAGAGTGCTTCGAATCAAGGTAAGATCATCTCCTCCCTCTTGATGCTTTTCGGAAAACCTTCAAGGAGGTTGAAGACTGTTTAGATGGAGTACCCACTCAAGAAGTCTTTGGGACCCTGCAAAACCATGTAATACCTCTCTCATGCGTGCAAGGTAAGATAGAAGTGTAATACCATCAATCTCTACATAAAATGTATCAAAAAATGCATCACATCCAATAAAATCAATTTTCGGCACCTCAAAGAATTTTTCACAATTAAAATCCACCAACGGTATATCAAGAAACTTATCACCACAAATGAAATCTATTTTGGATATTTCAATGGAATTCCCACAATTATTTCCCACCAAAGGTATATCAAGCAATGCATTACAACCAATGAAATCAATCTCGGGTACTTCCATAAGTTTTTGACACTCAACTTCGGCATAAGATATAGCAAGAGATTCATCAAAATAAACAACATCAATTTCAGGCTCTTCTAAAAATTTTTCACAATCAATTTCAGCATAATATGTATCAAGAAATATTTCACTGCCAATAAAATCAATCTCGGTTATCTCCATAAGTTTTTCACACTCAACTTCAGCATAAGATATAGCAAGAGATTCACCAAAACAAACAACATCAAATTCAGGCTCTTCTAAAAATTTTTCACAGTCAGTTTCAGCATAATATGTATCAAGAATATCATCGCAATGAATAAAATCAAGCCTGGGTACCTTTATGGAATTTTCATCATTATTTTTCACAAAAGATATATCAAGACATGCTTCACATGCAATTCTAGACACCTTTCTGAAATTTTCTAAAGGAAAAGGAGAAATACTTACCTGATCGTGCTCAAGTTCTGGTGGACACTCAACTGGAATAGGTGATCCTTGGGTTCTTGCTCCCATCATGCAAGTCCCTACACCTTCTGGCTTTTCCTCTGAATTTTCTAATGTATCGGTCAATATTGGTGGTCCCTGGGGCTCTGTGCAATCCCCTACATCTGTAGAATCATCTCCCGTGCATGCTTCCTCAGTAATATCTACAACAACCTTATTAGAAAAATTAGGACTATCGATAGCAATATCATCACAAAATAAAAGATAAGAAGATGTTGGTGCAATCTTGCTCCAAGTAATTATGGTTTTCATGTTTGGCTAAACAAGTTTAAGTTAGGCAATGTTTTGTGTTCTAACTTGTGTGCTTTGAGTAAGCAGGAAAGTCCAAGAAGAGAGTCTTGGCAAAGGAAGTCCCGGAGGTGTGACCTCTTGGCAAAAGGGAGACTTAGTATGACGAAGCCGATGGAAACACTTCAAGCAAGTGCAAGGATGAGGAGTCGTGGACTCGGAAGCATCCAAGAGAGGCACAAGGCTTGTGGAAGGTGTTTGAAGGCGTGAGTCAAGACTAAGGGATGAAAAGGGAAGCTGAAATGTGATTTCTCAGCTTCATCAGTCGACTGGTAAGTTGTCAGTCGACTGGGACCACAACACACAGAGAATCGGGTCGACCCAAGGAGGGTCGACCAGTCGACTGCCAGTCGACTGGAATTGGTTCCAGTCGACTGGCTCCAGTCGACTGGTCCTGTACCAGTCGACTGAAGGTCGACCGTTGCGAAGGCGGCTGAGGCACTCATTGCATATTTTGTAGCCGTTGAAGCCTACCAGTCGACTG
Organism: Boesenbergia rotunda; assembly: GCA_024364735.1. Lineage (NCBI taxonomy): Eukaryota > Viridiplantae > Streptophyta > Magnoliopsida > Zingiberales > Zingiberaceae > Boesenbergia > Boesenbergia rotunda. The sequence goes on along the minus strand of JAGFNQ010002961.1, from coordinate 26,842 downwards.
GTAAGTGAGCAGTCGACTGGAGTCGCGGACGAAGATATAAAACCTAGTGTTTTATCTTGGAGAAAAGTAGGGCTTTCCTTGGGTACGAAGTGTGTGATCATTTTAGAGCTCTCCAAGCTTCACAACTCTCTCAATCTCCTCATCCAAGCTTTCATTTCATTTGTAAGAGGAGGGAGATCATTGTGTTAGGGTTTCTCCACCTTCAAGTGTGATCTTGAGAAGGAGAAGTTCATAGTGAAGGGTTTTGTGTGGTGTGTGTGGATCCTTGGATTAGTCACCTTGAAGAGGTGGATACCAAGTAAAATCAGTGAGTTAGTATTGATTTCTTTCCTACCTTCATATTTCTATTTGTATTGCTTCCGCTAACGTGTTTGTAGGAGAGAAAAATCGAAAGATAGCTATTCACCCCCCTCTAGCTAGGGCAAAGATCCTAACAAGTGGTATCAGAGCCTTGGTTAGCTTTGGGAAGATCTAACAATCTACAAAGCATAAAGAATGGCTCATCAAGAGGGATATAGCACCACACGACCACCTTACTTCGACGGGAACGATTTTGCTTATTGGAAAGGTAGGATGGAGTTTTACTTAATGAATGACTTTGAAACTTGGCTTAGTATTGTGGAAGGTTTCGAGAAGCCAACGAATGAACAAGGAGAAACTCTTCCGATCAAGGCGTGGCCAAAAGAGATAAGAAAAGAGACTCAAGCAAACGCCAAGGCTATCACGACTTTGCAATGTGGATTGTCAAAGGAACAACTAAACAAGGTTGGACCTTTCAACTCGGCAAAGGAGCTTTGGGAAAAGCTCATTGAGTTGAATGAAGGGTCAAGTGAATCAAGAAGAGCCAAGAGGGATCTTCTTGTCGGCCAACTTCAAACTTTCTCCATGAAGCCTCATGAGACCATAAGTCAAATGCACGGAAGATTCAAGGAGATCGTGAACGGTCTTCATGTGATAGGTGAGAAAGTTGAGAACCAAGATTTGGTGAGGTATGTTCTTCAAGCTTTCCCTAGAACTACCTTATGGGCATCAATGGTGGATGCTTACAAGGTGTCTAGGGATCTTTCAATTGTCAAAGTTGATGAATTATTTTGTGAATTCGAACTACATGAACAAACTAACTTGTCTTCCAAGGAAAAAGGCATTGCTCTATTTGTAGAAAAGAAGGAGAAGAAGAGCAAGAAGAAGGAGGTGTCCTCATCCGAATCCGAGCAAGACTCCTCGGATAGTGAGGAAGAAATGTCCGTAAAAGAAGTAGCAGATTATGTGAAGAAGATGATGGGAAGATTCAAAAGATTTACAAGAAGGGATGTGAGGAAAATGTTCACATCCCCAAAAGGTAAGAGTAGTCAAAGTTCTAATTCCATTCCTAATGTCACGTGTTATGAGTGCAACAAGAAAGGGCACATCAAGACGAATTGCCCGAAGTTGAAAAAGAAGGAAGAAAAAGAACACAAAAGGAAAGAGAAGAAAAAGAAAGAAGTGATGGTGGCTCAAGCGGAATGGAACAATTCAAGTAGCGAATCATCGGATGATGAAGAGGAGTTGTGCCACATCACAAGGCACATGGCATTAATGGCACATCAAAGTGATCAAGACACATCAAGCGAAGAAGAGAACTCAAGTAGCGATGAATCATCATCTAGCGAAGATGAGGTAATTGATTCTCCCAAAGAAAAATTTCTTTATGATACTATTGCATATCTTAAGAATGCTTTGGTTAGGTCAAAAACTAAGGTCAAGGGGCTAAAGGAAGAAATTAGGACCCTTAAGGAGGACAAAGAGGAATCATGTGATGTAAGTAAAGTGAATGAGGAGAACATCAAATTAAAGGAGGAAGTTGTTGATCTAAAGAAGCGCTTAGAGAAATTCTCAATTGGATCAAAAGGACTTGACTTGCTCCTAAATAGTCAAAGGGTTGCCTATAGGAAGGCCGGGCTAGGATATAAAGATAAAGAAGTCTCCTATATTTCCCTTGTAAATAGAAAAGGATCATCCAAGAAAAAGGGTGTCAAGGGTAATGTGAAACAAGTGTGGGTTCCAAAGAAGGATGTAAAAAATGCAAAGGGTTCAAACCTTAAGGGCAAGGTAAAACAAGCATGGGTGCCTAAGAAATACCTCAAAAATGTTAGTGATTCAAACCTTTGGGTACCTAAGAGTGATGTGTTTTATGTTGTCTAGGTAAAAGAAAAGAAGGACACAAGCATGTGGATCTTGGATAGTGGATGTTCAAGCCACATGACCGGGGATGTGAGCAAATTTTCAAAAATAAAATACATAAAGAAAGGGAAGGTGTCCTTTGGAAATAGTGGAATTCTAGGAATTTAGTATTACTTGATCCCTTAGCATGGAGGCACTTAAATACATCTCACAAGGACTGTAGGTTGGCTTGATTGTGTTTTCACTTTGCTATATTGTGGGATGCTAGGGGATGATGCTCATATTTCACTTGTGCTTGTGGCATGTTGATGAAATATCATGTGTATCAATATTGAATGTTAAATACCAACCATGGGGAAAGTAAATGTTCAATTTATGGATATCTTGCCCATCGATCATGGTTGGACATTTTAAATGGCTTAAAACCATTTCTGGGGTGTATTCATGCTAGTGTGTAATCAACCTCTATAAGAATTCAAATCAGATCTTGAGTTTGGTACAAAGTGTATCAAATAAGTTCACTTCTCGAGGTTGTACCAAACTCCTAAACTATCTTGAATTTTTATGTTGCACTATTTTTCCTTGATCATACATGGTGTAGGAAAGATGTCTGCAAAATTTCAAGATTTTTCGAATTTTCTGGAATTTCTACGACATTTCTGAAATTCACCAAAGAGGGCTGAAATTCAGCCACCAGTCGACTGGCTCAGATACCAGTCGACTGGTGGCAGGCGACTGGGGGTCGACTGGGAGGTCGACCGGGATCTCTGTACGCAAGAAAAACTGAAGGGCAGTCGACTGGGAATACCCCAGTCGACTGGAGCCAGTCGACTGAGACCATCCCAGTCGACTGGACTGGCGATTTTCTATATAAAGGGGCACTCGACCGGTCGCCTAAAACCCTAGATCTACTTCTCCTCTTCGACGCCCCTTCTCTCTTTGAGCTTGCCGAACTTCCCCAACCCCTCCAAGCCCTAGGTTTTGCTCCTACTCCATCTTCTCCATCCCTTTTGAGTGAGATTAGGGTTTGTAAAGGTGTTGCTTGGGCACCTATTGGCTTTTGGGCGATTTTGCTATACCTTCCTACTCTCAACCATCATGGAACGAAGGGTTAGGCAAAAACGTGTTGCATCCAAAAATGGTAAGAGTAGCTCCCAGCAATCCCCTCCACCACCTCGTCGTCAAGGAGAGGGAAGCTCCCAGCAACCCTCTCCTCCTAGACCGGGGGTGCGTGTGCCTAGGTTCTACTCTACGGCCGCTCAAAGAACGTTTGAAGATACCGAGCTCCATTTGATGGATTGCCGGTATCTAAATCGTTCATATTTTCAAGAGAGAACCCCACACCTCATTGAAATAATTGACTACTACCACCTAAACAAATTGACTGGATGCAAAACCGATGTCAATGTCACACTCCTTAAGGAATTTTTTTGTAAATTTACGTTCCATAGGTGGTCATGAGCACAACCTTGAGTCTACTGTAGGGGGAGTAGTGATTGAGTTCAATCCTGACAGTCTTCGTCACTTTCTACAGTGTCGTGAGTCGGCCAACCCATTTACATGCTTTCCGACCATGCCTGGCCGCATTACGGGTTCTTTCTCTCATGTCACCGTCGATCTTATTCATCGCCACTATTTTGGCCATCCTCGACCCATCACGTCGAACATCTTTGAGCATACAAACATAGGGGTAGTCCAGTACATATGGTATCACATCATTCTAGACTGTATTCTCCCTCTTGTCACCCGGGGACGGTCTGTCATTCGACTCCCGCATCTTGTTATGATGTATGCTCTTGAGCAGTATTTTGACATAGACGTTGCCATGCATGTCTTTCTTTCCATCCTACACTTTTCAGGTCCGATCCAGGGAAAACTCTATATGCCTTTTGGCCACATTTTGACAGAGTACTTTGCATCCAAAGGAATTGATACATCTAGGGGTGAGATTAAGAAACTATCCCCTCAATATAGTCAACTAGGGGAACTGCATCTTAAACTCGCCAAGATTGTCTGTCATGGGGGAGTCATGATGTGGAAGGCTCAGGTTCCTCGTCATGCTGTTTTAGCCGCCGAGGAGGACGCCCCTGCTGTACCTGAGGATGCCGCTGGAGCTGCGGATGCCGCTGGAGCTGAGGATGCCCCTGGAGATGCTCCTATGCCTGATGCTCAGTACCCCGACTCTCTTGTTGAGCGGGTTACACATTTGGAGGAGATGGTCAGCCAGGGCTATCAGGAGTTTCGTGACTTTCGTCAGGCGACATATGACCGGTGGACCGTGGAGGATCAGCGTCACATCATCTATGACCAGCGTCAGCTGGAGATGTATGAGATGCTACGTGCTATGCAGATCTCTCATCAGTATCCTCCACCTCCTCCGCCTGCCGACGAGTAGATTGAGTTATTTTTTTTTTTGCATTTCCTGACGTCGAGACTTGTTTTATTAGTCCATATATTGTATCTCGGACGCAGGTCTTTCTGGTTGATGTATTTGGATGACACTTTATTTACCTGGGTATGGTTGATTTCACTTCTGTTTATGTGTTTTTAGTTATGTAAAAACTCTATTTGCAGTTATGAAGTAGTTTCGTCATTTCGGGTTGGTGATCATATGAGTTGTTTTGGATTATGTTTGATGCTATATTCACTTTGGCAGTGTAAAATCTATACTCTTATTTTTCTTGCTGCCATCAGCCCTATTTATGATCAGTATGAATTTTTAATGGCATAATGGATTAAGGAATTGTTGGTTAAGAACAAGAGTCTTATTTATGGCCATATCCATGTATTCTTGGTAATCATTGATCATGAATCTTAAATTTGCCTTGAACACATTTCCTAATCCCCATAGAATGGTATAGCATAGGTCTTTTATTGATGGCTATAGTTGGTGCCTAGATTGATACATAGTTTCATGAGTATCAAGTTATTTCTGGACTTTTCAAACTTTGTATCAAACCACTATTTCAAGGTGCATATATTTTTCAAAATATTTTTCATGAATAGTAGGTAACTTAAGAAATGTTGGAGTGAAATTTCAGAATTTTTCGATCACTGTACATTTATTTCTGCGTTTCTGAATTTCGAGAGCTGAAAACTGCATTTATCAGCTACCAGTCGACTGGCACTGTACCAGTCGACTGGTAGCAGTCGACCAGAGGTCGACCGGGTGACTCTGTTTTGTGCTGAAATTGAAGTTTTTTCCGTCCTTTGAACCCTGTGAGTTCTCTGATACCTTGTATCAATTGGAAGTGATATGGCCTGCATGTAATCTTATCTTGGATAATAGGATTGGTCAAGAGAGTCATTGGATTCAAGTTGACACGCAACGTTGTTACGTTATGGGAAGAGGCTCGGATTTTTTTAATCTGTATTGATGGCTAAGAATTGTTGTTGTTGCCTTCAAAATGAATCAAGGACATTATTGGTGCAATGATCTAAGGGGAGCAAGGCTTTAGGGGGAGCAAGCCTTTAACGGGTACATGTCTATCAAGGGATGGTAGATTCCATTATCCAAGGAGGAGAATTACTAGGGTCTATCTTGACTTATCTCATGGCTCATTCCTCGCTTGAGTGTTGTCACTCCCTTTTGTGATTTTTGTCAAAAAGGGGGAGAAATAGATTAAGTTAGCTCTTAATCGTGATTATGTGTTTTAGATTACATGAAATGTTGCATGATTACATTCATATGCTTATCTTTATATGCCTCATGTTCATGTATCATTATACTTAAAGCATGTTGTGATATTTAAAGACCTAACTTAAATGAGTTTTGCCAAACATCAAAAAGGGGGAGATTGTTGGTGCAATCTTGCTCCAAGTAATTATGGTTTTCATGTTTGGCTAAACAAGTTTAAGTTAGGCAATGTTTTGTGTTCTAACTTGTGTGCTTTGAGTAAGCAGGAAAGTCCAAGAAGAGAGTCTTGGCAAAGGAAGTCCCGGAGGTGTGACCTCTTGGCAAAAGGGAGACTTAGTATGACGAAGCCGATAGAAACACTTCAAGCAAGTGCAAGGATGAGGAGTCGTGGACTCGGAAGCATCCAAGAGAGGCACAAGGCTTGTGGAAGGTGTTTGAAGACGTGAGTCAAGACTAAGGGATGAAAAGGGAAGCTGAAATGTGATTTCTCAGCTTCATCAGTCGACTGGTCAGTTGTCAGTCGACTGGGACCACAACACACAGAGAATCGGGTCGACCCAAGGAGGGTCGACCAGTCGACTGCCAGTCGACTGGAATTGGTTCCAGTCGACTGAAGGTTGACCGTTGCAAAGGCGGCTGAGGCACTCATTGCATATTTTGTAGCCGTTGAAGCCTACCAGTCGACTGGTAAGTGAGCAGTCGACTGGAGTCGCGGACGAAGATATAAAACCTAGTGTTTTATCTTGGAGAAAAGTAGGGCTTTCCTTGGGTACGAAGTGTGTGATCATTTTAGAGCTCTCCAAGCTTCACAACTCTCTCAATCTCCTCCTCCAAGCTTTCATTTCATTTGTAAGAGGAGGGAGATCATTGTGTTAGGGTTTCTCCACCTTCAAGTGTGATCTTGAGAAGGAGAAGTTCATAGTGAAGGGTTTTGTGTGGTGTGTGTGGATCCTTGGATTAGTCACCTTGAAGAGGTGGATACCAAGTAAAATCAGTGAGTTAGTATTGATTTCTTTCCTACCTTCATATTTCTATTTGTATTGCTTCCGCTAACGTGTTTGTAGGAGAGAAAAATCGAAAGATAGCTATTCACCCCCTCTAGCTAGGGCAAAGATCCTAACAGAANGAATTTCGGGCTGAAAACTGCATTTATCAGCTACCAGTCGACTGGCACTGTACCAGTCGACTGGTAGCAGTCGACCAGAGGTCGACCGGGTGACTCTGTTTTGTGCTGAAATTGAAGTTTTTTCCGTCCTTTGAACCCTGTGAGTTCTCTGATACCTTGTATCAATTGGAAGTGATATGGCCTGCATGTAATCTTATCTTGGATAATAGGATTGGTCAAGAGAGTCATTGGATTCAAGTTGACACGCAACGTTGTTACGTTATGGGAAGAGGCTCGGATTTTTTAATCTGTATTGATGGCTAAGAATTGTTGTTGTTGCCTTCAAAATGAATCAAGGACATTATTGGTGCAATGATCTAAGGGGAGCAAGGCTTTAGGGGAGCAAGCCTTTAACGGGTACATGTCTATCAAGGGATGGTAGATTCCATTATCCAAGGAGGAGAATTACTAGGGTCTATCTTGACTTATCTCATGGCTCATTCCTCGCTTGAGTGTTGTCACTCCCTTTTGTGATTTTTGTCAAAAAGGGGGAGAAATAGATTAAGTTAGCTCTTAATCGTGATTATGTGTTTTAGATTACATGAAATGTTGCATGATTACATTCATATGCTTATCTTTATATGCCTCATGTTCATGTATCATTATACTTAAAGCATGTTGTGATATTTAAAGACCTAACTTAAATGAGTTTTGCCAAACATCAAAAAGGGGGAGATTGTTGGTGCAATCTTGCTCCAAGTAATTATGGTTTTCATGTTTGGCTAAACAAGTTTAAGTTAGGCAATGTTTTGTGTTCTAACTTGTGTGCTTTGAGTAAGCAGGAAAGTCCAAGAAGAGAGTCTTGGCAAAGGAAGTCCCGGAGGTGTGACCTCTTGGCAAAAGGGAGACTTAGTATGACGAAGTCGATGGAAACACTTCAAGCAAGTGCAAGGATGAGGAGTCGTAGACTCGGAAGCATCCAAGAGAGGCACAAGGCTTGTGGAAGGTGTTTGAAGGCGTGAGTCAAGACTAAGGGATGAAAAGGGAAGCTGAAATGTGATTTCTCAGCTTCATCAGTCGACTGGTAAGTTGTCAGTCGACTGGGACCACAACACACAGAGAATCGGGTCGACCCAAGGAGGGTCGACCAGTCGACTGCCAGTCGACTGGAATTGGTTCCAGTCGACTGGCTCCAGTCGACTGGTCCTGTACCAGTCGACTGAAGGTCGACCGTTGCGAAGGCGGCTGAGGCACTCATTGCATATTTTGTAGCCGTTGAAGCCTACCAGTCGACTGGTAAGTGAGCAGTCGACTGGAGTCGCGGACGAAGATATAAAACCTAGTGTTTTATCTTGGAGAAAAGTAGGGCTTTCCTTGGGTACGAAGTGTGTGATCATTTTAGAGCTCTCCAAGCTTCACAACTCTCTCAATCTCCTCATCCAAGCTTTCATTTCATTTGTAAGAGGAGGGAGATCATTGTGTTAGGGTTTCTCCACCTTCAAGTGTGATCTTGAGAAGGAGAAGTTCATAGTGAAGGGTTTTGTGTGGTGTGTGTGGATCCTTGGATTAGTCACCTTGAAGAGGTGGATACCAAGTAAAATCAGTGAGTTAGTATTGATTTCTTTCCTACCTTCATATTTCTATTTGTATTGCTTCCGCTAACGTGTTTGTAGGAGAGAAAAATCGAAAGATAGCTATTCACCCCCCTCTAGCTAGGGCAAAGATCCTAACAGAAGAGTCCTGTAAAGCTTCAGTTTCGAATTCAAAGTTGTCATGTGCTTTTCCATCCATCTCCTCCAATGCCTTCACAACTAATGCATCCTCAGCTTTCTCTGAAATCAAATCTCCCACCACTATGTCAAATGCAACATCATCAACAATTAACTGTGCCTCAACAGTCTCATCTGGGGTGTCCATGCTCATAATAGAGTGATCTCCCCTAGGGTCCTTCATGGCATCGAAAATACTAAACTGGACTACTGTGTTCCCCACTTCCATCGAAAGTGTGCCAGCATAAACATCAATTTTTATTTTGGCAGTCTTCAGAAAAGGCCTCCCAAGGATGAGTGGGGATCTATGTGCAAGATACTCTCCTTCCATGTCTAGAATGTAGAAGTCCGCAGGGAAAATCAACTCCTTAACTTTTACTAAAACATCTTAAATAACTCCTGCTGGATGGGTCTGGCTTCTGTTAGCTAACTGAATTACCACTCCAGTGGGCTGAAGAGGGCCAATGCCAAGCATCTGGAAGACCGATCTGGGCATCACATTGATGGAGGCTCCCAAGTCTAGCATAGCGTCATGAAAAATAATCCTCCCTATCTCACACGATACAGTAAAAGCTCCAGGGTCTTCACACTTTTGAGGTATGGCATGGATGAGTGATGAAACATTTTTCCCCAGGCTGACCAACTCATTTTCCTTAAGCTTCTTCTTATGAACACATAAATCTTTCAGAAATTTTGCATACTTAGGAATCTGTTTAATCATGGTCAACAAAGGTACATTAATCTCTACTTTGCTGAATAATTTTACCAGCTCATTGTACTCTTTGGCTTTCTCCTCCTCCACTTGTCTTTTGGCTTGAGTTTTCCGCTGTGGAAAGGGCAAGGGCACCCTCATTTCTTCCTCTTAAACCAAATTTGGAGGGGCTGAATTTTGAGCTGCTGTCCCACTTGTTGTAGCTGCTGTGATGTCGGTTTCAGGGATGATTTGTGCCTCGTTTTCCACCAAAATTATAGGATTGCTTGATGAAGGAGTTGAGCACGGACTAGGGGTGGAACAAACTGATTTTGAAGTGGTTTCGGGGTTGATCGGTGCTGAAATTGTAGTTGCTGCCCTGTTTCCAGAAAAATCTGCTCTTGGACTCTTTGGAGATGAAGTCACCTTCCCACTCCTCAAATAAATAGCGCTAACGTTTCCCTTTGGGTTAAGAATAGCTTGAGAAGGTAATTGGCTTGATCCTTGAGCTTGACTTTGATTTATCCCACTAGCCAATTGTCCCATTTTCCTTTCGAGGTTTTGTATGGCGGCAAAAATATTGCCTTGCTGTGATTGTTGGAATTGAGACTGTTGGGGTTGATAGGAGGGCTGAAATTGTTGTTGAAATGGCTGATAAGTAGGCTGGAATGTTGGTTGAATTTGCTGAGAATTATAGCCTTGAAAATTCTGATTTTGAAGTGGAAATGGTTGTGGTGAAGATTGAAACTGAGTGGGCTGAAATCCTTGATTTTGTGGCTGAAAATTTTGGTTCCAAGGCTGTAATCCTTGCTGTGGCTGCTGGAATTGTTGCTGTAAAGGTTGGTATTGTTGCTAAAAATTTAAATTCCCTTGGAAACCTTGTTGAATCCCTTGAAATGGCTGCTGAAATGTTTGCTGGAATTGCTGATTTGGAGGCTGAAATTGCTGATTTAGCTGCTGTGATTGTTGTTGTTATGGCTGAACTCGCTGGAAAGTTTGTTGGGGCTGATGAAATTGTTGCTGTGATGGTTTCTATTGGTTGAAAGAGTTCTCGTACCTCAGATTTAGATGATCTCTCCAACCGGGGTTATAAGTAGACGAATAGGGGTTATTCCGGGATTGAAATTGTCCCCTAACCAATGCCGCTATTGTCTCATCTTGTTGGAGGTTGGGGCATGAATCTGAATTATGTTCTTGACTAGAACAAATGTCACATACTCTTATCACTTGGCTTGATTGTGGAGGCACCGAAAGATTGGAATTTTGACTTGCATTATTAAGACCCATTTGCTTTATCGCTGATGTGAGCTCTACCAATGCATTCTTGATTTCTTTTTGTTCACTGGAAGCTGCCTGAACTTCATTAACTCCTCTAGTAGACAATGCTTTGCTTCCAAACCGCTGAGAATTTTCTGTCATATTTGAAATGAGCTCCCTAGCTTGTTCTGGGGTTTTGTTAACTAGGGCTCCTCCAGCTGTAGCATCTATCATGATCCTATCCATCTGTAATAATCCCTTATAGAAATACTGAATGAGGAGCTGCAATGTGTCATCTGGTGCTGCAAGTTCTTTCATGGTCTTCTGGCGGTCTGCCATGATACTGCCTAAATGAGTAGGAATAAACTGAAGATGAGGAATATCAATATCCTCAGAAAGTATGCCCTGGCTCCTCCTGGCTCTGAAAACTCTCTCAATTTCAGGGTCAAATTCTTCAAGATCATCACCTGCTGACCTGGTCATAAAATAAACAAATCGCAGCAAATATATATGGAAAAATAAAGCAAATGAAGAAAATCACAAGATATAGCAGTAAGCACAAAAATGGATCAAGAAAAATATGCAATAAGAACACAAGCAAAAATCAAACAACTCAACTAGTAAATTCCCCGGCAACGGCGCCAAAAATTTGATGGACCCAAGATATGTGTCACGAATATGGGTCTCAAATTTAGATATGTGTAAAGCTGGAAACCCTTTTGGCTAACAAAGAATAAAATGTAGTAAAGGGGCCACAGGTCGTATTTTTTCTAGGGCTAGTTAAGGTTGTTTGATTCGAGCTCGAGTTTATGTGTCGTCAACTATTTTTGGGTTTCAAGTAAGAATTGGGTTTGGTTTGAATTAGAAATGGAAAAGCAATGAAAAACAAGGAAGCATAACTATGGAACTTAACCCAAGTAATTCAACTAATGAACTCAAACAATTGGGAGCTTAAATGCAACTTAGCCTAATTTGGAAAACAATCGGATATGAAATCAAACCCAATTTCGATTGATACTAGTGCAGGAATTAACCTCAAGAATTACCACTCAAAACAATCCAAATGATAAGCAATCTACGAACAATTAATACAAAGGTAGTGCCTAAGCTTCACTTGATACTAAAATGCAGAAATGCAAGCTGAGTTGCCAAGAAGAAATAACATATTTCAGGAACAAACTGAATGAGTAGGCAACTAATTTCAAGCACCAAAAGTACACTAACAGGTGTGGTTAACTTTAGGAATCGAACTCAAATCCAGCTGAACGCAAACAAGCTTCAACAATCCAAACTAAAATCTTACTTGATACAAACTTGTAAGCAATAAAAACTGATGTGCCGAGAGGGAAACATGAATTTCATAGACAAATCTAACAAATCACTTGCTGATATCAATCAGCTTGTTGGGGTTTCAGTTGATACATAATTCAGAAGATATGAAACTAAGGTGCAGCAAAGGAACTGACCCAATTCAGAACTAATTGAATACAAGAGACAAATGCAGAGTTGCGAAATCTGTATGCAGGAATGCAGTAACAATCAAATGTAGAGCACGCAAACAAGCTGAAATTGATGCATAAATCTAACTTCAAAAAAGGTTCAAAGGAGCTAATGAAACTGATACAAACTTCAGCAACTACAAACCAAGTATTGAAGAAATGGAAACTAACTTACAGTAATGGAACCTAAGTTGCAGAAACGAGCTGAATTTTTCAAAAATAAAACTGATATGAAGCAGTTGAAACCAATTGAAGTCAAATGCTTTGTAAAGGAGACAAGCTATAATGTAAATTCAGAATGAAGAAAACTAGAGCTAGCTTGATACAAATCTGATACGCAGGATGAAAAATTGAAACGCAGATATAGAGCTGATACGCAAGAATTGAAATCTGAAACAAACTGAAATTAAATGGAGTTGATCACTAAACAAGATCCCTAGCTGATTACCTTACAAAATGAAACGTAATTAAGGCTGAAACAACTCAAGATAATGAACTAAAGCAACTGATACAAAGACAAAAACATAAACGAAGTGCAGAATTGAAATTACAGCTAAAACAAAGAGAAATGCATTAAGAAACTAAGCCTCGATCATTCCCTTGGCTCAATATCTCCTTGCCGTCACACAAGAGCAAGCCAAGAACCCCTTGTTGGATCGAGAAAACCGATAGAGGGGGGGTGAATATCGGAAATCATTTTTCTTCGGAAAATTTAGAGCAAGTACGCAGCGGAAATTAAGAAAAGACACAATCACAGAGACACGGTCGAGTTTACTTGGTTCGGAGCCTGGGTCGACTCCTACTCCAAGGCCCACGGTCGTTGACCGTTTACTTTGGGCAATTCTATATAAGGCGTAAATAGTTTAGAGAAAAAGTATTAAAGAATTAAGTATAATAAACTTTAAATAGCTCTTTTTGCCGACGTCCGGGGTAGATTGACTTTTTCGGAGTAGCGGGACGTCGTCGGCTCGAGTTGGAAGGATTCCGAGGTGAATCGCGAGAGCAGAAGAGCGTAGAAGCGTTGATTGGAAGTTGTTATCGAGAGCCTGGGCGTTGGGTGCTATTTATAGCACCTAGGGGCGCCCTGGACGTCGGGGGCGCCCCCCCCCCACGTGTCACGTGATCCGAGATTCTCTCGGTCAACCTCTATCCCACTCGAATAGGGATAAGGTTTGACACTGGGGCGCCCTGGACGCTGAGGGCGCCTTGCTTGACTCTTTCCGCGCGGGCTTCTCGGCTGGATAAGGGTGATGGGCTTCGCTGGCTTAGGCGCGCGGCGCCTTGGCTGCTGAGGGCGCCCCGGCCAGTAGTTAGCCGAAGCTCCTTTTTGCTTCATTTGTTTCATGTTCACCTTGGGGCGCCCTGGACACTCAGGGCGCCCTACTCAGCTGTTGCCTCACTCCTTTGAGGCTCTCTGAGCTGTAGACACACGTTCCTTTAGTCCTGCATCCAGGGTTAGTCCGAAAACAACATAAAGTAGTAAAACATAATTTTATACAGCCTTAGCTATCTTGGTTCTGACTTTGGGCCTCCCAAATGGAGCCCTAGGTCGAACCGACGCCTACTGTTCCCTCGACGGGGAACGCGTCCTCACCTACTCCTCTTGGGAGAGTTTACCTGATGCCAACCGTTTCTCTGGTTGGACTTTTGCCTGACGGTCCTTTGCCAGGTCTTGGATGCCGAGCTGTCCTTCGCCCGGTGCCTAGCAGTCCTTCGCTAGGGCTCAGATACTGGCAGTCCTTCGCCAGGTGTCTAGCAGTCCTTCGCTAGGTCTTGGATACTGGCAGTCCTAGCAGTCCTTCGCTAGGGCTTTATTTCCTGGCAGTCCTTCGCCAGGTGCCTAGCATTCCTTCGCTAGGGCTTTTGTCCTGTACACTAGAGTAACATGTTAGATAACGACAAAGACTTAACTTTTGAACCCTGTTGCCATTATCAAAACACAGGTTTGACTTTGGTGCTTTCTGCACCAACAATCTCCCCCTTTTTGATTTATGGCAACCCTAGTTCAAAAAGTTAAGTTTAATCAGTGCATTAACTATTTGTTCCCTCCCCCTGGAAGGAATCTCCCCCTAGATTTTCCAAAAATACGTGGGGTTCTAAAACTTTACTTAGAATGATTTTGCACTTTGAAAACTTAAGTTTAGGTACTTGAAAATCTTTTGATAACTTATGTTTTAAAAGTCCATAGAGGAGTTTTTGAAAGTATGAGTTTAAGAGTACTTAAAAGTTTTGAAAACTTTAAGTTAAGTACTTAGTAACTTTTAAAAAACTTTAAGTACTTAGTAAATTTTGAAAAACTTAAGTACTTAGTAATTTTGAAAAACTTTTTAGTAAATTTTGAAAAACTTAAGTACTTAGTAATTTTTGAAGCACCTTAAGTACTTAGTAAATTTTGAAATAATTTAAGTACAAAGTACTTATGGAGGTTTTGAAAGCTTAAGCTTAAAGTAAAACTTAAGCTTAAAGTACTTATAAAAGTTTTGAGAAAATTTTAAGCTTAAAGTACTTATAAAAGTTTTGAGAAAATTTAAGCTTAAAGTACTTATAAAGTTTTGAGAAAATTTAAGCTTAAAGTACTTATAAAAACTTAGTACTTAATTAACTTAAGTACTTAGTAGGATTTTCTTAAAAAACTTAAGTATTTCTAAAAAGGTTTTGAAGAGCTTTGAAAAGTAGTTAACTTTTTGAAAAAAAAACATTTTGAGAGTTTTGAAAAAAATTTGAACTCTCTCCTATCTCTCCCCCTTTGCCATATATCAAAAACAGATAGATATTGCAGAAATTAAATTGCATAAAAAAATGACTAAAAAAATGATGTTGCTGTACTGAACCAAGACTTAGACCAAATCAGTTAATTTTTCTTTGTAGGGACCTGTCTAACCCATTTAGCTACTTACTAACTGTTATAAGCAGTAGTTTTCGCTAGGGTTAGTCAAGTTAAGTGTTTCTGTTCAAGTTAGATTTTCTAAACTTGACACTTAACTTGATTGCTGTAAAATCTGTATTTAGTGCCCCAATTACTGCAGATGCACTGACTTAAAGCATCTTGAATTAAGGCAAAGACCTAAGCATCTCAACCCTTTCTAGGTTATCAACCAAAAGTATCCTAAAGTGCTTGTGAGATGCTGGCTTCTAAGTCTATAGGTGCATGCAGTTCTAGTGTTAGGGCCTAGGCTAAGTCCATTTGCGAAAAAGTCCTAATTTTGAAAAGGGGTAGTTTTGAAATAAAACTAAGTCGAAAAGTAAAAGAATTTATTTTTAAAACCTTTTCAAAATTAAGTAAGAGCTGATTTTGAAAGCATTTTGAATGAATTTATTAAAAAAAATAATAATGAGCTAAATCTATTCTACTACGCAGAATCCTAGCTGCCGAATAGAAAGGAACTAGGTATTCAATAGCTAGTCAACATAGGAAAGTCAACACAGTCATACAGTCATACATAAGTCAATCCTACTGAATATGGGCAGTCAAATAGATACTGGTACAATGCTAAGCAAATCTAGGACGAGGGACCGGGATGATCAGAGGAGCCTGGCTGCCAGGATCGAATAGGTCATCATCTCGTCATACTGAGCATCTCTGGCCTCCCTGTCAGCTCTATACTGTGCCTCTCTGGCCTCCCTCTCAGCTCTAAGGCACTCATATATCGGTGTAGTAGCCCAGATTTGCCTCCATGTTCTGGCATGATTGGCCTCCACTTCCTCTCGGAGGCTCTGAACATGTATCTCTAGCTGTGTCACTCGATCGTAGAGTGTCGGTGGAGCGGGCTCGTCTATGTGCGCTCGGGCTGCTGCTGCCAGATCCCAACGTCGACCTCAACCTCCTCGTCTGAATCAATCGGGGAGCTGCTCTCTGACGTCTCCAGGACAAGACCCGGTACCGGACACCTCTATACAGCTAGGGCGAAATTTCTATAGCCTATTTCATCGTAATCGGTCAAAGCGGTCATCTCTCCCTCGGTAATGTTTCTACCGTGGTGATGTAATATGGACGTGATGATGTGGCAGTAGGGTGTGCGTACCTGCCCTTGCGTGGTAACACTGGATGCGTGTAGGATAGTATGAAACATGTGAAGTCCTATGTCGATGTCTAGCTGGTGAATCAAGGCGTATAGGAGAAAGGCGTGGAATGGTCGCATCGTGGTGACGTCCCTGGTGGATAATGGCAGAATACATCGGACTATGACCCTATATAGAGCGTAGTCCTGGACTTCTAATTCGACAGACTGAAAACGTCTGGCCAAGGGTCGCCTAAAGAAGTATGAGTGTAATGTATCTAAGGTAATGTGAGAGTAAGGAGCATCAAAGGGAGGCTCCCTAGAAGGGTAACAACAGAAGGTGGACTGTGAGAGTCGTAGTCCTAGAAATCGATTGAGTAGTGTTGGTGTGATGGTTAAGGGGATTCCTTGAACAGTGGTGGAGAACATGAGATTATCCTGTCTAATTATGTTATTGTAAAATTCTTCACATAAGGAAGTATTGATTGGGTGGGTGCAGAATACGAGATTGTCAAGTTGATAAAAGTTTATGGCGTTCATTGCTAAGGGACAGGATTGGGTGAAAAATTATCTATTCAAGTAGCTCGTTTTGATAGGTTTATAGGTGGTACGAGCCGAACTTATTACATAATTCTAAATTCGGAAACCTAGGATCAGGACTAGATTGGGTACCGGGTTCTGCCTGGTTTGGTCGGCGTCTTCTAAGAGAAGGAATGTATACTTAAAGAAAGTATGCATTTAATGAAAAATAAAAGAAATTAACTTAATTAAAAATTATACCGGGCAGCTCGGGGAGGCATTGTTGAAGATGAGAGCTTGAGAGGGTTGCAAGATCTCTTTAGAAAGTAGAGAGTTGAGGAGAAGGAGTGGTTTGAGTGTGAAGAGAAGAAGGGGAATGGAACCCCTTTTATAGGCAGCTTCGGGCGCCCTTTATCGGGAGGGCGCCCTTTCTGGCGAGGGCGCCCTGGACAGGAATGCAGCTGCCTTTTGGCAGCTTTCTGCCATTGAAGGTCTGTAGGAGGGCGCCCCGCCTGACGAGGGCGCCTTAACCAGGGCTGCAGCTACCTTTTGGCAGCTTTTGACCAACCTCGGGGCGCCCTCAAGAGATTGGGCGCCCTAAAGACTGGTTTTGTCCCCAGAGGAATGTTTTTTGACCGGATTTGACCCAATTTAAGTGTTTTGACCAAGGTTTGACTATGTTGACCATGGTTTGACCAAGTTGACCATGGTTTGAAATATAGGTTTTAACTACAATACAGGTATTAAAGGAATCATAATTGAGTTTTAATTTTACTGTCTCACCCAATCTAGGGTTGTCAATCACGTTAGCCTTATAGGTTTTGTGAGACAGGTTTTGATAAAAAAAATTTCGAAAATCATGATTTGTTTTGAAAATCTTAATTAATTTTTGAAAACATTTCAATTTATTTTGAAAGAGAATGTTTGAATCTATACTTAACTGAAAATTGTGTTAGATTTGAATTTTACATAAAGTAATTTGAATTTGAAATTCAAAAATTGGCTTCCAGGTCTTGGCGAGGCACTAGGCCTTCTTTGGCCGTAGCCTTATTGGATCATCAACCCTTTCCTTGACAAAGCCGTTTAATGAAGTTTCATCTTCAAAATTAATCTTTGAAAAAGTTCTGGTCTAACTAGTTTGGGTTTTGGATCGGTAGCTTCGGATAGTTTCACCAGTCTAAAGAGACCAAGTGAACTTGATCTTATTAGAATTGGTTTCCCTAACGTACTATCATCTCACCTCCACCCAATACTATGTTTTCAAGTTTCAGTTAAGTTTGTTCAATCCTTAAAGTAACCTAAGTCTAAGCATAATAAGTTGCAGAAATTAAATAAACAGGCAAACATGCAATTATACAAAATAAAGAAAGTGGGATTTTATCTAACAATGAATATAGTTTTCAGTTTGGCTCCCCCTGGACTAAAGCCACGGTAATGATTAGGCAAGATGTGAATCTTGTCCTTGGGGATCCAATATTGATTTGATCCAGTCGGTTTGTTCAGGCACAGTTTGGGTACCCATGCCTGAATTTTACCTCTAGACTGATTCAGTACAGCAAGGTAAGATCTTTGTCGGGATTTGGTTCTATAGCCAAGTCCGGATCGATTTAGAACGGACTTCTGTTTTCCAAGAATCATGTCGAGACCCTTGGAACCAGAGGTAAATCGTTCTAAGGCTGATCTAAGATCCTTAACCTGAGTTTTCAGGGAGGAGTTCTCTTTCTCAAGTTTTTCAACTTGAGTAGGAGTTCCTTCTTGAACTTTCTCGGTTGAGGGTTTAGAGTCAGCTCCCTCTTTCAGGAGTTTTACTTCCTGTCGGAGGGATTCGACTCGGAGTTTGGCTTTCGCCAAATCTCGAGAAAGATATGAAATTAAATCGTTTAACTGACTTCTATTGAAACAACTAACCTTGATTTCTCCATCTTCTGAGAAGGTCAGTTTGTCGTCGTCCTGTTCTGACTCTGACTCAGTTCCGGCTTCTTCTGAGGCGGTCAGGGCTAGAAGGTTGGACTGAGGTGCCTCTTCTTCTTCTGAGGAGGAGGATTCGTCCCAGGTTGCTTGCAGTGCTTTCTTTCTTCTCGTCTTTTTATTCTCCTTTAGGTTAGGACATTCTGACATGTAGTGACCCTTTTTCTTGCACTCGTAGCAGGTTACGTTGGGCTTGTTTTTGTCGTTTGCGGGTTCAGCTGGTTCATCCTTTCTTCGGCCGGCTTTCCGTCTGTTGGTTTGGTTCTTCAGCTCTTTGTAATAGCTTCGGGCCAGTCGGACCAGCTTAGTTTGTTCTCCTTCATCTTTTGTGTCTGAGTCTGAGTTAGACTTAGGTTCAGTTTGCAGTTTCTTCTTTGTTGATCTTCCAGATTTTCCTGCAAAGAAGGTAATCCCTTTCTCGACCACATTAGAGTTAGTTTGTTCGTGCAGTTCTAATTCGGAAAATAATTCGTCTAACTTTATTTTAGAAAGATCCCTTGAAACCTTGTATGCATCTACCATAGATGCCCACAAGGTATTTCTAGGGAATGCGTTTAGGGCATACCTTATTAGGTCACGGTTTTCGACCTTGTGACCTATAGTGTGAAGACCGTTCATCAACTCTTGGATTCGTGCGTGGAGTTGGGCTGCTGTTTCGTTGTCGGCCATCTTGATGGTGTACAGTTTGTTCAGGAGCAGATCCCTTTTACTGATCCGAGTATCTGATGTCCCTTCGTGCAACTCGATCAGTTTTGCCCAAAGCTCCTTGGCACTGTTGAAGGGGCCCACTCGGTTCAGCTCCTCTTTTGTCAATCCGCATTGGAGAGTCTGAGTTGCTTTTGCGTCGGCTTCTATTTTGCGCTTCAGAGCGGTGTCCCATTCTGAGTAGCTTTGAGGCAGTCCTTCGGAGTTTTTGGGGATCTCCAGACCGGACTGGATGATGATCCACATGTCCACCTGAGTTTTCAGGTGGACCTCCATACGACTTTTCCAGTAAGAAAAGTCTTCTCCACTGAAAAGTGGAGGTCTGGCGGTGCTAAATCCCTCTTGCATGGCCATTTGATCTGTGGAATAAGAAACTAACAAAAAGAAACAAATTTCCCAAGACTAGGTCTTGGATTAGTAGTGTTGGATGAATAAAATGAAATAACAAGGGGTGTTGCACCAACCTTGATTAAAAAAAATTCGAACGAAATATTTAACGAAAATTCGTACGAAAAAAATAGAAAATAAAAATCCGAAAAAAAATTTCAAACTGGTGGTTGCACCAGGTTTGAACTTCCCCGCTCTGATACCACTTGTTGGATCGAGAAAACCGATAGAGGGGGGGTGAATATCGGAAATCATTTTTCTTCGGAAAATTTAGAGCAAGTACGCAGCGGAAATTAAGAAAAGACACAATCACAGAGACACGGTCGATTTTACTTGGTTCGGAGCCTGGGTCGACTCCTACTCCAAGGCCCACGGTCGTTGACCGTTTACTTTGGGCAATTCTATATAAGGCGCAAATAGTTTACAGAAAAAGTATTACAGAATTAAGTACAGTAAACTTTAAATAGCTCTTTTTACCGACGTCCGGGGTAGATTGACTTTTTCGGAGTAGCGGGACGTCGTCGGCTCGAGTTGGAAGGATTCCGAGGCAAAGCGCGAGAGCAGAAGAGCATAGAAGCGTTGATTGGAAGTTGTTGTCGAGAGCCTGGGCGTTGGGTGCTATTTATAGCACCTAGGGGCGCCCTGGACGTCGGGGGCGCCCCCCCCCACGTGTCACGTGATCCGAGATTCTCTCGGTCAACCTCTATCCCACTCGAATAGGGATGAGGTTTGACACTGGGGGCGCCCTGGACGCTGGGGGCGCCTGCTTGACTCTTCCGCGCGGCTTCTCGGCTGGATAGGGTGATGGCTTCGCTGGCTTAGGCGCGCGGCGCCTTGGCTGCTGAGGGCGCCCTGGCTGCTGAGGGCGCCCTGGCTGCTGAGGGCGCCCGGCCAGTAGTTAGCCGAAGCTCCTTTTTGCTTCATTTGTTTCATGTTCACCATGGGGGCGCCCTGGACACTCAGGGCGCCCTACTCAGCTGTTGCCTCACTCCTTTGAGGCTCTCTGAGCTGCAGACACACGTTCCTTTGGTCCTGCATCCAGGGTTAGTCCGAAAACAACATAAAGTAGTAAGTTAGTTTTTTATACAGCCTTAGCTGTCTTGGTTCTGACTTTGGGCTCCCAAATGGAGCCCTAGGTCGAACCGACGCCTACTGTTCCCTCGACGGGGAACGCGTCCTCACCTACTCCTCTCGGGAGAGTTTACCTGATGCCAACCGTTCCTCTGGTTGGACTTTTGCCTGACGGTCCTTTGCCAGGTCTTGGATGCCGAGCTGTCCTTCGCCCGGTGCCTAGCAGTCCTTCGCTAGGGCTTAGATACTGGCCAGTGCCTAGCAGTCCTTCGCTAGGGCTTTATATCCTGGCAGTCCTTCGCCAGGTGCCTAGCATTCCTTCGCTAGGGCTTTTGTCCTGTACACTAGAGTAACATGTTAGATAACAACAAAGACTTAACTTTTGAACCCTGTTGCCATTATCAAAACACAGGTTTGACTTTGGTGCTTTCTGAACCAACAGACTGCTCCATTTGCATTGACTGACCACCAGTCGACTACCCCATTTGTAGTCGACTGATCTTTCTGTGGCATACACCAGTCGACTGATCAAGCATCAGTCAACTACCAACCCTCTAAGCCTAGGGTTTTCCTTCCTGAGTACAATTCTCTCAGCACTCGAACCCTCACAACTTAGTCCCAGGGTTTCCCTACCCGAGTACAATCCCTCAGCACTCGAACCCTCATGACTTAGCCCCCGAGTATAATTCCCTCAGTACTCGAAACCTCACGACCTGGTTGATTCTTCATCCAGCAGCCTCGATCTGTTGCCTTCAAGCCCTCTTCGACTTTGGCTCTCGTCCCTCAGATGCGTACACAAGTCCTTGGCTTGTCTCCATGCCATCCTTCACGTATGCCTCGAAGTCCACTTCCCTCGGCTCATCGTCCCTGCTTTATCCATGGTCCCTCAGATGCGCACACAAGCCCACGGCTTGCCTCCATGCCATCCTTCACCGGTCTCGAAGCCATCCAACTAAGCCCATGTGTATCCTGCAAACCTTCACACTTAAATACACATATCAAATATAAGGGTGAACCTAACTTAAACTCTTTACCCAAACATCAAAACACATGGTCACTCCGAACCATAGATTGCCCCAACAATCATTACCCAAGACTAGACCAAATATGACTCAAAGTACCATGTCTAAGGGGAGGAAGGTAGTAAATGAGCAAGACATTAATCCCAAGGAGGGAAGACATATGGCTAGGAAGATTGGTAGGTCTAGAAATGTTCAAGGTGGACATGTTGACACTAGGGTAAGAGCCCTAGAATTGAAAAATCAAGTCTTGAGAGCAAGGCTTGAGAAAATGGAGAGAGTCATAGATAGGTTCATTATTGGACCTAGGGGACTTGATATGTGTTTGGGTGGTCAAAAACCCAAAAATTTCAAATTGAGTACCTCCAAGACCAAAAGAATATCAAATGCTAGAAGAGCACAAGACATTGGTAAGAGAGAAGCAATCAAGGACAAGACATCAAAGATTAAGAAGGTAACGGTTGAGAGTCAAGGGTCACCGGAGGTACATCGGTGTGGCTTAGTAACCTTGGATGAGTCACCAAGGGAGGTGGCTAAGGTTAAGAGCTTAAGGGGGAGCTCTAAGAGTCAAATTGGGATCCATGGTAAATGGATCTTGGGAGGATTTCTTCCAGAAGTCTAGATAGAGTGTGTCAAAAGGTTTGAAGATGAATTTGAGTCTCAATCCTTGAGTTTTGACACATTGGATTTGAGTTTCATTCATGAAAATATGATATTAGGGTCATATTGCATAAAAATTAGTTTTTGATGTGTAGATGTCATATAAATCAATGTTAGGGATGCATTGTGGTTTGGTATGAGCAGATACATCAAGAGGAAGTCAAAACTAGGATTTTAGGTCAAGGTTCTATTGAACTATTTAGATAGTTTTGGATTTTGTGTCAATCTTGGGATCCGAGATATATACATTTTTAAATATATTTTTCCCAAGTAGACACGTGTATCACAAATCACACCATAAAATTTGGAAATTTTTGGAGATTTATGAAATTTCTGGTGTATTTCTGAATTTGGGTTCAGAATGCTGAAAATGTAGTTATCAGGGTATCAGTTGGCTGGTGCAGGGGACAGCCGACTGGTAGCAGTGGTTTCTAGAGAGAGACTAGCTACTGTATGTTTTTTCGATAGGGATCAGTCGACTGGTAACTATCTCAGTCGACTGATATGTGCTGAAACTATTTTCAAGAATTGAAAAGTGTCCAAATGATTGTCAAACATGTGTATAATATTATGGGGGGTTAATACATAATGTTTATAATCATTAGAGGTTAAAAAATCCAATAATTGAGATATTGTTGGAGCTCTTTTTGATGTGTGGCAAAGAAGGAGAAGTGTTGGGTCTAAGTGGGAAACTAACACACCTTTGTAAGAAATCTAAGCTCAAGGGGGGAGCCTAGGTGAAGGGGGAGTCTTTTGTTGGCAAAGGGGGAGAAGTACCTTTGTAAGGAAAACCTACTCAAGGGGGAGTTTAGGTAAAGGAGGAGTCTAAGGTTAAGTTCCATGATTTATGCATGATCATTTGCTTTGTTATTGTTTCCCTAACTTAAACGGGTTGCCAAACATCAAAAGAGGGGAGATTGTTGGAGCAATCTAAGTATCTTGGGTTTTGATGTTTGCGCAAAGGTTTAAGTTAGGTTTATTATTGTATTTAATGTTGCATTGTGAGAATGCAAAATACATATACGAAGGAGAAAAGTCCAAGTGGCACCTTGGCAAAGGAAGACCCGACAACAAGGATTGAGGCCGAAGGAAGCTCTAGAAGGCAAGACGTGAAGGATTGAGAGGCATCCGAGGGACGCATAGCTGATAGAGGAGGCTAAAGGTTAGGTCTAGGTTGGTCGGGCGAGGACGAGTGCTAAGTGACTGAACTCGGGGTTGAAACCCTAGGTTTAGGGTTTGGTTAGTCGACTGATGCTTGGATCAGTCGACTGGTAAGGGTCACAGAACGATCAGTCGACTGATCTTATGATCAGCCGACTGGTGTCGACTGGAATTCGGACGTAGGGATGTAACATTCAAGTTCGGGTGGACCAGTCGACTAATAACGACTATTTCAGGGGCAATCTCTATTTAAGATAGCTCGGTTTGGCTGAGCAAAAGTTGACAAAAAAAGCTTGGGTAAAGCTTATTAGTAGTCTACCAAGCTCAGGTGTTGGTTGCAAGGTTGTGGTGAAGTTTCTCCACCCACAAGGAGTGACACAAGCTAGCCAGAGGCTTTTCGAAGACTCATCCACCAACGGATCGAGATCGTCCACCTTACGGACTGTCGTGGAGTAGGAGTTTTATCTCCGAACCACGTTAAAAGTTTGGTGTTAGCGGTTTGATTTTATTTTTGTTAGTTTAGTTTATTTGTATTTCGTTGCGCAGTAACAAAGTGTAGGAAGAACCGCGATTGAAGTGGGTGAACGACTATTTACCTCCTCTAGCCGTACGCACGATCCCCAACAAATATATTTATGATAGCTCATTTTGGTGTTCTCTTCATTCTTCAAGATTCTTATGTTGATGTTGAAAATAAGGATTATGGAGATAAGCTGATTATATTGTGTTTCTTTATTATTTCTTAGTTTGGTGTTAGGATTTTTTTGTTAGATTACTCTGTATCTCTTTGTATTCTTGAGTTAAAATTTTCTTCTCGATCATTATTTTTTTTTAAGAATTCAAGTGTTTTTTTCGTGAACACCTCTTGCATTCTGAATGATATTGATTATAAATTGGGATATAATTTATAATTTCGCCGAAGGCCTTTAAATAATAAGGACCGACTTTGCACATGAGCCTATCCATGTGCACACCCTCCCATGTGATTTGTTTTGTTTTATATTTTTTTCTGCTTTAATGTTTTTGAATTGCGTTCAAGAGGTGATCAGGGGTTGCTTGGTTGGGGGGTTTAGGGATAAGGAATGAGAATGAAAGTTATTTCATTCCCATATATGATGCTTGGTAGGTGTTTGAAAGCGCCCGAGGTTGAAAAAACCTCGTTAATCATTTTTTTGGGTAGTGTTTGAAAGAACTCAATGGGAATCAAAATAAGGATATTATATCCTAGTTTTGATTCCCCTCTCCCTCCTTGGATATCAACTTTCCATTTCCCCGTCACCTAAGCACGCGCGTACTCGAAGTCTCGTAACGCCGCAACCCTCTTCTCTCCTCATCGCCCGAGAGAAAGTTTCTCTTCTCCTTCACAAGTTTCCGCTGACGCCGAAACCCTCCTGCGGTTTTCATCCTTGCGTGAGCGAGCCCGATGCCGAGTCGCTCTCCCTCGCCAATTACCCTCTTCTCTCCTCATTGCCTGATGCCCAACCTTTCTCTTTCCCTCTTCACGCGCGACTTTCCTCTCTTTGTTTGAGCATCACTGACCATCCTAATGGGAGGGTCGCCGACCCTCTCTTGGTTTGAGCATCGCAACCCCTAATGGGAATAATACTCATGCCAATATCTATACCAAGTATCAGTAATCCAGTAATCATTCTCATTCCCATGCATTAACCCCTCAATCAAATCCATTCATATTTTCATTCCCGAATATATACCAAGTGCCCACTGATATTTTTTCTAGATGTTATAACATCCCTATACATTGATTTAACCCTCATCCTCTATTATAACATTCCATAAAAATACCAACGTGCCCTGGGGCAATGGTATAGCGAGAAGGTGACTAATTATCATCTCAAGTATTCGCGATTCAATTCTTAGCTATGTCATATTTTGTAGGAATTTTTTATCCAAATGAGGTGCGAACTCTGAGGATGTTAGGCTTTTAGATTATCTATCACGAAGGCTTCCTAATTTACCATAACGGTAAGTAAAAAAAATTTATAAGACTGAATCGAGCAATTGAGATTCAATATTATCAACCTGATTAACCATAAAAATATCCATGTGAAAGTCCTAACCGAACCGGTTAATACAGTTAAGATAGAAAAAAAAAACAATTTTGAGATATGGCATGTGACCGCGTGTTTCAAGTCATTTTTTTCATTTATTTAAATATTTAAAATTCATAATATAATTTTAAATTACCCAAATTATGCATCCATTTACTAGAAACCGCAACCGCAAAAAAAAAATCCACGCCTCGTGACTCGCGATCGTCGGAAAACGACGCCAGTTGACTCTCTATTTTTTTTTTTAACCGTTATCGCTGGTAAAAGATGATGATATTCCATCAGAGACATCACCCAGATGAGAAAAAAAAAATATTCATTCATTCTATCATTTTCGTCATCTCATCTCATTTCAAAATTAATACGGAAAAATAAATTACTAGACATAACTAAATCGGATATCACTAAATCGGACATCAGGGACATCACTAAATCGGACATCACGGTTGATCAGATTTCAATTGAATTTTATATTTTTTCATTTTCGTATTCATTAGATATTAAATATCTATCTCAATAATGATATCTATAGATTGAATATTTTTATATTAATCATTGTTTTTATCATGGTTCAACAAAATTATATTAAAATTATATATATTATAAAGAAATATATAATTTAAAAATAAATTAAACACCTATAATCTACTTTTAATATATAAAAAAATACTTAGTAGAATTCGAATCTCTCTATCCAATTGGATGAAATTGTCACAATCCCAAATCACAGGAGGAAGCGATTATTTATTATGCTCTCGAGGTATTTCCACTCTCAGACTGAGATCGACTCCTACTTTACTAGCTAAATCGACGTATAGGCAATACTCTCATCTTGTGACAATATACTAGTCACTCTGTACTTACGGGATCGACTAATGGTTAACACATGAATATTACCATCAAGAAGTCTGGGGTCAAATCCTGACAAAGTCAGTATGTCCACCCTCCCCACGCGCTAGTCATAGTATCCGGACTAGTAATCCCCATAATTTACCTCTTCCGTATTAACTCTGAGACGGATTATTAAAATGCTGGGATAAATAATTCGTCTTTTACAACCAATATGCTAGCCACTCTAATTGTCCGTGGGAAAAATCGTAATTGGTGTTCACATGGCGGCGGAAAGATAAATCCCTAGCACATGCAATTATTGCATTCCGCCTAGCT
>JAGFNQ010002960.1:0-46720 GCA_024364735.1 Boesenbergia rotunda | reverse complement strand
ACAACCAAACACCCTAAGATGTTTTAACTGTAGGTGGTTTTCCAAACCAAAGTTCATGAGGAGTCTTTCCTAAGAATCTATGGATGAGGACTCGGTTTTGCACATAGCAAGCTGTGTTTACAGCTTCGACCCACAAGTACCCCGGTAATGAGTACTCATTGAGCATGCTTCGTGCAACCTCTTGTAGGACTCGGTTCTTCTTCTCTACAACACTATTTTGTTGTGGTGTTCTAGGAGTGGAGAACTCATGCCTATACCCTCTATCTTGACAAAACTCTAAAAATCTTTGATTTTAGAATTCACCTCCATGATCACTTCTTATTGTTTTAATTGTTGATGATTTTTCATTTTTAACTCTTCTACAAAAAGAAATGAAAACATCTAAAGTTTGATCCTTATACTTTAGAAAATATGTCCATGTATATCTAGTAAAATCATCAATGATAACAAAACAATATCTATTACCATTCAAGGATATGATTGTACCACAATCAAACAAGTTCATGTGAAGTAAATCCAATGCAGTAGAAGTACTTACAGTGTTTTTACCTTTATGTGCAGATTTTGTTTGCTTACCCATTTGACATGCATCACAAGGTTTGTCCTTTTCATACTTGATGCTTGGTAAGCCATGTACTAGTCCCTTGTTGGCTAACTTCCGGATATTCTTCATGTTCACATGTGCTAGTCTCTAGTGCCAAAGGGTGGACTCATCTTCTCTTGACATGAGACACTTAGCAAAAGCATTAGTAGCACTTTTAAAGAAAACTTGATAAATATTATTTACTCTTGTTCCTACTAGTACCGTGTCAAAGTTGTCATGTTGTCTAACTAGACATTGACTTGATTTAAAATCAATTGTGTAACCCGCATCACACAATTGACTGACACTTAGGAGATTAAATGTCACCCCCTTGACTAAAAGGACATTCTTAATCCTAAGACATTCGGATATTTGAATGTCTCCTATTCCTATAACCTTAAGACTACCATTATTTCCAAAGGAAACATTACCTCTATTTTTGCATTGAAGAGTAGTGAATAATGATTTATCACCAGTCATATGTTTGGAGCACCCACTATCAACGAACCAAGTTAATAGATGCTCCCCCTCAATCACAACCTACACAATTCTAAAAATAGAAGATTTAGGTACCCAAACTTTGGGACCTAAACCACCTACTAAGCAAGACTTAGGCACCCATGCCTTGACTACTTTTCTTTGAGTCCTAGGGGTCTTAAGTGGTCTAACATCAGCCCTAGATATTAAGGACACAAATGATGGTTCTTTGGTTCGGTAACTAATACCGGCCCTATTGTAGACTGCCCTTTGGGCATTCAAAATCATATCTAAAGACTTTGAGCTAGTTGAGAATTTCTCAAGAACACTCTTGAGTCTCTCAACTTCACTCTTCAAAGATTTGTTTTCATCCTCAAGCATTTCTACATGTAAATCATCCACATCCTCATCCCTAGAGGATGTCAATTGTTCAACCTCTAATTTCAATGATTTAATTTTTTGCTTTTGACTTTTTCAATAAATCGGTTAAACAAGCAATAGTCCTATAGCATTTATCGAGTTCGGGAGTGATTACCTCTTCATCATCCAAAGATGATGAAGCCGCGTTTGATGAGTCACTCAATTCATCACTGCCTTCTTGATCTTCCAATGCCATGAGTGCTACATGGCGAGTACTCTTCTAATCCTTCTCCTCATCGGATGAATTTGAGGAGGATTCATCCCAAGTGGCCTTCAAGGCCTTCTTCTTCTTCTTGGATTTATCCTCCTTCTTTAGCTTTGAGCATTCACTCTTGAAGTGCCCTTTCTTGCTACACTCATAACAAGTAACGTTAGATTTATCAATCTTAACATCACTAGGGTTACCTTTACCCTTGAAGCGTCGGCTCTTCCTCATCATTCTCCTAACAAAATTTGCCATCTCAGAGGAAGAAGACCCACTGCCATCTTCCTCGGACTCGGATTCGTATTCGGATGAGGATGAAGATAAAGAGATCTCCTTCTCCTTCTTCTTCTCCTTTTTCTTCTTGTTGGTCCTTTCCCCTGCAACTAAGGCAATCCCCTTCTTCTTGGGGCCTTTGTTAGCCATCTCATGTAGCTCCATTTCACAAAATAAATCATCTAGTTTTACAATTGATAAATCCTTAGATACTTTGTAGGCATCCACCATGGATGACCACAAAGCATTCCTTGGAAAAGCTTTAAGCACATACCTTACAAGGTCGCGGTTCTCGACCTTTTCATCAATGGAATGGAGACCGTTGAGGACTTCCTTGAACCAACTATGGAGTTCACTCACGGTATCATTCTCCTTCATGGAGAGGTTTTGTAGTTGGTTGAGGAACAAATCCCTCTTGGCGATTCTTGAATCTTGGGTGCCCTCATGAAATTCAATGAGCTTATTCCACAAATCCTTTGCACTTGTAAAGGGACCAACTTTGATGAGTTGGTCTTTGTTCATGCCACATTGCAAAGTTACTACCGCCTTCGCATCGGCTTCACTTTTCCGGGTTTGCTCAGCAGTCCAACGCCAAGATTCCAATTCTTTTCCTTCATCATCCTTTGGAGGGGAGAAACCCTCCTTCACAGCGAACCATGTGTTGATATCCATCTTTAGATAGTACTCCATCTTCGATCTCCAATATTGAAAATCTGCTCCATCGAAGAAGGGAGGTCGGGTGGTGGAAAAGCCTTCTCTCAAAGCTATTGTTGATAGCTCTCGGTTGTTAATCCGCTTGAACAGAGCCCCAAGCTCTGATACCACTTGTTGGAACATGGATGGCTAGAGAGGGGGTGAATATAGCCAGACACCCACTTCTTCCGATTTTAGGTTTCTCTGCAGTTGGGTTAGTACCACAGCGGAAGCAAAAACAGAGTTGCAGAAACTAAAACCTAAACTAAACACGAACACAAAACGCTAACAAAGAGGATTTACAAGGTTCGGGGATAACTTCCCCCTACTCCTTGGCGTGCCCGTAAGGTGGGCGATCCCTTGATCGTCGACAGATCAAGCCCCAGAAAATATGGATAGAATGCAACCTCCTCGGTGGAGTAATCTCTCCACAGCGTTTCAAGATGGATCAAGTATAAAGTACATGAAACACAAGAAGGATCTTATTTAGCACTTGGAACACCAAGAACACAAGCAAACTTCTCCCGAGCTCCACTCAACGCAGATCTCACGCAAGAACTCCCTTCTTCGTGTATTCTCACTGATGGACTCCCAAGCTTCTTGTTTCTCTTCCAAATGCTCAAGTAACAGAAGGTTGCTTCAAGGATCACAGTTGCTTGCTCAAGATGATGGAATAGAATTGTCGCTAGAGCACACTTATTGTAGCAGAGTAATGATCGAGTATTCTCAGAGTTGTTCGTTCGTTAGTTGAGACTGTTGGGACCGGTAGACGAGCTAGAGGGGGGGGTGATTAGCTCCGATTTGCTCCGTGATGATTTGTCGCGGCGGAAGACTCGAGCAAACGCTAACCCAAAGGATTTACTTAGTATCCACCCCAGACGGGTGACTAATCCAAGGATCCACTCTCCTCACTCTCTCATACACTATGAAAGATCTCTTTCTTGAGGTGGAGAAACCTCTTACAAGCTTTCACAAAGATATAACAAGAATCTAAGCAAATAGAAAATGAAATCTTACAAGATTTACAATGATAAACTCAAGCTTTGCTTTCCTTGCTATCTTCAAGCTTGTGATCGCCTCTAGAACTTTGGAAGTGCAGCAACACTAAGCCCCAAAGCTTCTCTTGAGATGGCGTGGAAGAAGGAAGAAGAGATGCGCTTCAAACCTGCGCGAAAACCTTTATACCCGATGCCTAGGGTTTCTGAATCGATTACCCAATCGATTACCACGTCAGATTCAGTCGTTCAACGGCTAGTTTTCGAACCGTAATCGATTACCCAATCGATTATGAGTGTCCTGAATTGATTACCCAATCGATTCAGAACCCTTCTGTTCTCTCGCGCAAACTTCCCTAATCGATTAGCCAATCGATTACCGATACCTTGAATCAATTACCCAATCGATTCAGGACCCTTCTGTTCTCTCGCGCACACTGCCCTAATCGATCAACTGATCGATTCACCCAATCGATTACCCAATCGATTGAGTCTAACCTAACTTGTTTTCACAAGCCTAGGATCCCCTACCAAGTGTCCGGTCAACCCCTTTGACCCTCCTGAATTTCTACTGCCTAGCTCCCAGCTCGGACTTAACCTAGTTCCCAACCAGATTCGCCTAACCCTCGAGTTAGGTCTAGACTCTCGGTAGACTTCCACCTTGCCAGCATGCGATCTCCTCGATCCATCTGGACTTCACCTAGTCCCACTAGGTCTTTTCCGATGCCAGCGTACGATCTTCCCGATCCACCTGGACTTCACCTAGTCCCACTAGGTGTGCCTAGTCCCACTAAGACTTTTCCTATGCTAGCATACGATCTCCCCGATCCACCTGGACTTCACCTAGTCCCACTAGGTGTGCCTAGTCCCACTAGGCCTTTTCCCATGCCAGCGTGCGATCTCCCCGATCCACTTGGACTTCACCTAGTCAAGCCTCCAGTCAACCTTGACCCACTTGACATCATACGATATTCAAACAACATTATCAAACATCGAAACATCCAAACTTAAGCTCACCAAGTTTATCAGACTTAAGCTCACCCGAGCCTAGTCAAACTAGGTCAACCTTGACCTAACCAAGATTACACCAACAATCTCTCCCTTTTTGATGTTTGACAATATGTTTGAGAAAGACTAATCCCTATTAGCCTTTCAATCTCTCCCCCTTTGACACACATCAAAAACACTCCCGGAAAGTCTATGTGGTCAAAGGCATGCCCAATGAAAGTCTCATAACTTCCATATGAACCCATGCTCATCCTTGAGCATTCATCATAATGAAGATTTTCAATCTTCATTCTTTCACTTATACTAAAAATAAAAATTCAAACTCATGCTTTTAAGGAAGACCTCCCCCTCAAAACATGCTCTAACCTTCCATCATTGCACCAACAATGATTTTTGAGTTCCTAAAACTTTAGAAAATCTCAACTCGAGGTTATGAGATTTTGAGATTCAAAACTTGAATCAAAACCTCTCCTTAACCTTATAGTTTTTACCAAAACTATCCCTCTTTTGATTTCACAATGAAATTTACCCAAATATACTTATGAAAGTAATTCAAGGGTCTAGGGATTGTTAGGTTACTCAAAAATGGGTTATTGGACTGAAAATAGACAGTTTCAGTCTTACCAATCGATTGATGTTGGGAACTAATCGATTACGCTGTGCCTTAATCGATCAACTGATCGATTAAGCTGACTATAATCGATCAACAAATCGATTACGCGAGCTTCTGTGTTCGCAAAAATGATCTACCAATCGATTTACCAATCGATTGGCTGCTGTCCCAATCGATCATCTGATCGATTGGGAGTTTCTGATTTCTGAATACAATTTTAGATTGAATTTCAGAAACTCCTAAATAATTCTACAAAATTCGAAAAATCTTGAAATTTTGTGTAGACGTTATTTATAACATATACTATCAAGGAAAAATAATTTTATATGAAAATACCTTTCTCTTTCAAGGATTGACACAAAAATGAAAACCATTGAAATATTTCAATGTTTCACTCTATTTTGTATCTAATTCATCAATGATGAGATCTATCAAAAGATAGTCTTCACCAAGGTTTTCCAAGATAGTTTTGAAATAGGTTTCAAAAACAATTTCCAACCGTGTTCCTTGGGCTAAATGCACATGACTTGTACATTAGCTTTCCCAATGATTGGAGTTTATTTATATTCAAATTTTGATGAATCTACAACTCAATAGGATGCATATAAACCAACACCTTGAGTAATTTTCATCACCCTAACATCTCACATATTTCTAATGTGTCTTAAAAACACACACAAGTCACCTTATGGTCTTAGTGAGATGTGAAAGTCATGTTCTCCCTAAACTAAGGGTTCATGCATTTCTACCTAGGCATTATAAATTTTGATCATTCACCTAGAATGTCAATTAATGCCAATGTCCTTGATATCAATAATAATTTAAATTAATGCATGATAATGACTATGACATGCATCATATGAGAATTTTAAACAATATTATAACTAGATGATGCATGTATGACATGACATATAATATTTGTTGGGACCGGGTGCATGTGGACAAGGATACGGGTTCGTAAAATTTTAAATTTTTACGTGCAGTGGAAGAATTAGCATAAAATAATTTCCTAAATTATTTTAACCACGTATCTAGCATACAACCTTATGATGTGTTGACATAATCATAAATTAAAACTTTGCGGAAAAGTAAACTAATTTACTAAGTACCTCTCGTAACTCGAAGTAAGGGACGAGATCCAACCGTAGCGTCCCTTGGAAGCTCCGCCTCTATTCGCGTCCACGCCGAGTTCTCTTCGGGATGACTTCGCAAAGTCACGAGTTTTGTGCCGACGAGAACTACTAGATTCTCGGAAGGCACAACTAGAAGAACAAGAGAAAAGATAGGAAACTAACCAACAAGAATCGGAATCTAAATTCCGAGAAGGAAGGA
This sequence comes from Boesenbergia rotunda, assembly GCA_024364735.1. NCBI lineage: Eukaryota > Viridiplantae > Streptophyta > Magnoliopsida > Zingiberales > Zingiberaceae > Boesenbergia > Boesenbergia rotunda. The sequence continues at coordinate 40,121 of JAGFNQ010002960.1, read as the reverse complement.
GATAACACCCGCTTCTTCTTCTTCTTCGTTGGCTTCTCCTTGGTGTTGATAGCTCACGGCGACACTTGGAGAAGTTGGAGCGCAGACCCTAGGGTTTACAAAGGGGGCCGCCGGCCCTAATCCTTAAGGAGGGCGCCGGCCCTAAGGGGATAAGAGAAGAGAGAATAAGAGAGAGAGGGAGAGAAATAAATCTCTTGATCGCACTATCGATTGGAATTAAGGGCTTGCCTTTGATTCCTTTATATAGTAGCCTCTCCCTTGCCAAGTCTCCCTCTTAACAGAATTAACGGAATTAGTTATCATAAGAAAATTATCTTATAAAGTTTCTTATGACTTATTCCGTTATTCTTAGTTTTTATTATAACTAACTTTATAATAAAACAAATTCTCTTTCCCTTTTAATTATGGAATAAATTTGTATAAAATTTTCTTATCATGGATAAATCAATTCATAATTGATTTTATAAATTAAAATTAAACCAATTCATGGTTCATTTTAATTTTCATAAAAAGAATAAATTTACTACAAATTTCTTTATAAATCTCTTTATATAAATTTCTTTATATATCAATTTATTTATCCATAATTTATAAAACAAATCGCGCTAGATTTATTTTATTAATTAAACCAATTAAATTGGTTTATCCCCTTTTTAATAAGCGGCCAAACCAAGAGGGTGGACACCCTCTTTGGCCGGCCAAACCAAGCCGTTTCCATCGCGAATTAAACTCATTTAATTCGCCCAATAAGCCTTCAAAAGACTTAGCCATTTTAAGTTTCCGTTGCACCTCTGATTAACTCAGATTCGACTTATTTCTCTTGATTGGAAAATCCAATTTTCAACTCGTTTTAAATCCCTCGGATTACTCATAGTGCGTGTGACTAAATAGGCTTTCGATTTATGTTGGCCGTCTATAATCAACTAATTATATAACGATCATGAGTGGCACCTAGTAGTACATCATGACCCCCAATTAATCGAAAGATCAACGGTTGACCTCAGAAGTAATTCTGAAACCCTTCAGCAGCTCTAATGAATCGTGCCCCATTCCCTTCACCATCTTATACCCACTTGGTTCAGGACATGGTCTGTTTGTGTCAGTCCCCACTAGACTGACTACGTCACACCTAGCCCAAGTAGTGTCTTTCTCGTCCTTTGGATTTCTAATTACTCTCATGTATTTAAGAGACTCGCACTCTAAATATGATATACTCTGGCCAGAGGTTTTGAGTAACAATCCGACGATAGGCCTGGGTATACATCTCCTCGCAAGGAGTGGTGAATCCTTTGTAGGCTGTTCAAACATCTTCGGGCACTTCGGCTTATACCCAATCATCCTGGGTCCACACCTCCTTGGAGATGCTTGCTTAAGATGTTAAAGTATAAGTCTCCATGACCAAGATGACTTGAACACCGCAAGTCAAAGGAACATCGCACTTAAGCTGCAGTAATAACTTCATTGACATATCTTTATAGATTACCATATGAAGTTTTATAGCTAGTCACTCCAATGAACTAGTTCCCTTAACTAGAATCCATGTTTATCTCCGGACATCCCAATGTCACCAGCCAGTGAGAATCAGCTGATTAGAGAATAACCCATGCTAGTCTCAACAGAATTGATAGTGTCCGTTTTTATCAATTCATCGACTAGGGATAATTTCAATACTTCACAATTGCACATGTAGAGATAATCACTAGTTGTGATCCCATCATAAATTCTCTTATGCTGTGAATTATATTGCGGACATTCAGTAGATGAGTTTAAGATCCCAATCAAATACACAAACATGTATACTCAAATAGTGAATTATCATTTATTAAAATAAATGTTTACAATCATAAGGCGATTGCCTTAGGACACTTCTCTCATATCACTAACAATATTTTCATAATAAAATATGAATGATGGATTATGATGTCATGGCATGTAATAGAGCATACAAAACATGACATAGTAGCACAAAAGAAAATACCTAGATTTTCTATCTAAGTATTAATCACTCATCGCTAAGCCATTAATAATCCTAGCCTTGCCACTAATTTCCAAGATAATGCCAAAACTCCCCAACTTGGTCTATCTTTGGATTCTAACCTAGTTGTGCCAACTTTTATTGAGTTCAATCTTCCAAAAATATAGTTTGGCACGAAAATTTACTCCTCCTAGAGTAAACAATTGATTCCTTCATTTTCAATGGTTGTAACTCCTTGAAAATGTCTCAAAGTGCCAACTTCATCAAGCTTAGGTTAACTACCCTTCCAATTTGAGTTGACACTCCCTAGACCTGTATAGGGTGTGGCAAACATACTCTTAGGAACCCAAAACCTATTGGTGCTCCTTGGGTGTTCTAGGTATTCACTAGGGATAACTTCCCTTGATACCTTCCTAATGACTTTTCTAGGCTTCTCCGAAGCCTTAGTCATGTTAGTCTTGTCTTGGTCAATTCTAGGGATGGCTTCCCTTGTGGCCTTGACTTGACTTCTTGCCCTAGATTGAGTTCCATACCTATATGGGACTCTATGATAGGATGGACCATCATCCTTGATTTTAGGTTTGTATCCCAAACCTTTCTTACTCCTAGAGGGTCCTTGATTTCCTAAATCTAGGTTTTGAATTTTTGACCCCTTAAATAGATTTTCTATTTTCTTAAGAGATTTTTTCAATTTATCAAGTTTTGACCTCAAACCTTGATTTTCAACCATTACCTCATTAAGACTTGGTCTTCTAGGATTGCTTTGGTGATTTTTTCATTTTGTCCTTGTTTTGGGTATTTCTACCCTTAAATGATCTAAACTCTTCCCTATCCTTAAATGTGGTAGACCTAGCATGGAAAGCTCTATAGTTTTCCTTAGGTTTTTCATGCCTCCTATTTTCATGATAAATAGCATTAAAATGATAATAATTATTTCTAGCATGCATATTATCATGATGAAAATAAGTACCATTACCTAATGGTACCTTAGTCTTAATCTTGGAGGCTCTCCCTTGATTTGAGCTTCTCCTTTTTGCTTTGGTCGGATCCTTCCCCTTTGGACATTGATTCCGATAATTCCCCTTTTGCTTGCATGAGAAGCACACAATGTGCTTCTTATCCTTCTTTGCCACGGGGCCGACCTCCTTTGGCTTCTTCTTGGTCTTGGGTGTCATTTGCACATTCTTCTTGACCAATTTTGGACACTTACTCTTATAGTGCCCTTTTTCCCTACACTCAAAGAAAATGATATGATCTTTATTTTTACAAATTGAAATTCTTATACCTTTGCTTGTAGGGGTATTGCATGACTCTTCACTTGATCCGGAGGTAGATACTTCTTCTTTTTCCGGAGTCAATGACCTTTGCTCCTCCTCAATCCTAGAGGTGGAGACTTCTTCTTTTTCCTCGGCCATTGCTTCTTGAATTTCCTCCCCGGATGTTGAGCATCTATCAACTTCTGAATCCTCTTCATTTGATGAATCTCCCTCTTCGGATTTGTCTTGATTTGGTACAGTGGAGGGATCTTCATGAAGCTTTGCCAATTTACTCCAAAGCCCTTTGGCATCTTTGAATTCTCCAATCTTGTCCAAGATGTTGCTCGGCAAAAGATTGACCAATAACTTGGTCACTTTGTCGTTGGCCTCACATCTCGTGATTTGCTCCTCATTCCATTTGCTTTTCTTGAGAAGCTTTCCTTTGGTGCTTTTTGGAGCTTCAAAACCCTCCATTAGAGCAAACCATTGCTCTATCTCCATCATAAAGTAATTTTCAATCATTGACTTCCAAAGATTGAAATTTACCTTGTGAATGATGGAGGTGCCTGGGTGTCGTAGCCAAACTCCATTTTTGAAGTTGAACCCTCTTGATGATGACTTCTTAAAATTAGGGTTTCTTCCAACTTCTTCTTCTTCCTATAGCTCTTGCCCTCTTGGCCATGAGTCCAAAGAAGAGCAACCTTGCTCTGATACCACTTGTTGGGACCGGTAGACGAGCTAGAGGGGGGAGGGTGATTAGCTCCGATTTGCTCCGTGATGATTTGTCGCGGCGGAAGACTCGAGCAAACGCTAACACAAAGGATTTACTTGGTATCCACCCCGGACGGGTGACTAATCCAAGGATCCACTCTCCTCACTCTCTCATACACTATGAAACATCTCCTTCTTGAGGTGGAGAAACCTCTTACAAGCTTTCACAAAGATACAACAAGAATCTAAGCAAATACAAAATGAAATCTTATAAGATTTACAATGATAAACTCAAGCTTTGCTTTCCTTGCTATTTTCAAGCTTGTGATCGCCTCAAGAATTTTGGAAGTGCAGCAACACTAAGCCCCAAAGCTTCTCTTGAGATGGTGTGGAAGAAGGAAGAAGAGATGCACTTCAAACCTGCGTGAAAACCTTTATACCCGACGCCTAGGGTTTCCCAATCGATTACCACGTCAGATTCAGCCGTTCAACGACTAGTTTTTGAACCGTAATCGATTACCCAATCGATTACAAGTGTCCTGAATAGATTACCCAATCGATTCAGAACCCTTCTGTTCTCTCACGCAAACTTCCCTAATCGATTAGCCAATCGATTACCGATACCTTGAATCGATTACCCAATAGATTCAGGACCCTTCTGTTCTCTCGCGCACACTGCCCTAATTGATCAACTGATCGATTCACCCAATCGATTACCCAATCGATTGAGTCTAACCTAACTTGTTTTCACAAGTCTAGGATCCCCTACCAAGTGTTCGGTCAACTCCTTTGACCCACCTGAATTTCTACTGCCTAGCTCCCAGCTCGGACTTAACCTGGTTCCCAACTAGATTCGCCTAACCCTCGAGTTAGGTCTAGTCTCTCGGTAGACTTCCACCTTGCCAGCATGCGATCTCCCCGATCCATCTGGACTTCACCTAGTCCCACTAGGTGTGCCTAGTCCCACTAGGCCTTTTCCCATGCCAGCGTACGATCTTCCCGATCCACCTGGACTTCACCTAGTCTCACAAGGTCTTTTCCGATGCCAGCGCGCGATCTCCCCGATCCACCTGGACTTCACCTAGTCCCACTAGGTGTGCCTAGTCCCACTAGGTCTTTTCCTATGCCAGCGTACGATCTTCCCGATCCACCTGGACTTCACCTAGTCCCACTAGGCCTTTTCCTATGCCAGCGTGCGATCTCCCCGATCCACCTGGACTTCACCTAGTCAAGCCTCCAGTCAACCTTGACCCACTTGACATCATACGATATTCATACATCATATTACATTTAATCATCATTATCAAACATCGAAACATCCAAACTTAAGCTCACCAAGCTTACCAGACTTAAGCTCACCCGAGCCTAGTCAAACTAGGTCAACCTTGACCTAACCAAGATTGCACCAACAGAGACTTCTTCGCCACCAAGCGCTTAAGTCTCTCCCACTGATCGCCAGGTCACAGCATCTCACTGCACCCTCTAGCTGCTCACCTGCAACCGCTCACCCACCACTGAGCTATTTTGGACTCCCTGAGCTTCCCTCAGCCGAGCCCCAGTCATCAACTCCAGCAGCGCCTGCGTCCATTGCAACCTGAGATGGAAAACAGACAAACCTGCTCTAAGGAAAGACTCCCATTGACTCTCCTTGAGTGTTTGAATTCATTCCTGTCACCTACAATCTTGATCAAATCATTAGCATAGCAAATCAGGCAGAGAATCAAGTATCAGCGATTAAGAGTAGAGGAATCAGATGTATTCAGACGTGATCAAAGTGTCTGACAGTGCGTTTGAATTAAAGAGATCGGTCACCGGACCGATCAGGATGATCCCAGACCGATCAGGCTCCAGCCTGTTCGGTCCCCAGTGAGAAACCTGGGATCGCAAGCTCGTATGATCGGTCACCTTGACCGATCTCCAGATCGGTCACCAAACCGATCCCGAAATCTCCTTGCCACAATCCCGCCTGAAATACACGCCTGATTGGTCACCAGACCGATCAGGACACTCCCTGACCGATCAGGCTCCAGTCTGATCGGTCAAGGTGAGAAACCTCGTGACAGTTGATCGTTCAGATTGATCGATCAAGGTTTCTCCCTAATCGGTCACCAGACCGATCAGGAGCCGAACAGTAGGTTTGCCAAAGTTACTGGAAGCTCCCTGGTCGGTCTCCAGACCGATCAGACATCGCTGGATCGGTCACCAGACCGATCCACGATGGAACTTCGTACCAACTTCCCTGATCGGTCACCAGACTGATCTGGGCAAGGCCAAACCCTCTCTAAGTCTAGAGAACTGGCTCCCAGCCTCCCCTGACTCATGCTCAGTCCCTCGGACCAAGACTCCGTGCCCAGTTTCACTCACCGGGACTTCAGTCAACCTGGCTTCACTCACCAGGACTAGGCTTCACTCACCAGGATTTCAGTCAACCTGGCTTCACTCACCAGGACCCGGCTTCACTCACCAAGATTTCCAAACACCTAACCCTCCTAGTTAGGAATTTCCACACCTAGCCCTCCAAGCTAGGACTTTTCCACACCTAGCCCTCCAAGCTAGGACTTTTCCACACCTAACCCTCCAGGTTAGGATTTTATCCACCTAGCCATCCAAACTAGGACTTTTCCACACCTAACCCTCCAAGTTAGGATTTTATCCACCTAACCCTCCAAGCTAGGACTTTTCCACACCTAACCCTCCAAGTTAGGATTTCATCCACCTAGCCCTCCAAGCTAGGACTTTTTCACACTTAGCCCTCTAAGCTAGGACTTTTCACCAAGCTAGCTTCTCAAGCTAGGACCTGACCCTCTAAGCCAGGCTTTCATCAAACCTAGTCCCACTAGGTATGCCTAGTCCACGACCAGGACTTAATCATAATCATCTAATCATCCTAAACTAAAATCGGTGTCAACACCAAAATAACAATCAGGGTAAGACTGCATCAACAATATCCATTTGAGAGGTAATAAATATTATACAACGAATCACATTTTGTTATCAACACTTCTTTCATCTCATTTTATTTTGTTGTTTAGATTTATGAAAACACTTAAAGGTTATGTGAAGAATCGAGCAAGGCCAGAGGGTTGCATATCTGAGTGTTACATCACAGAAGAAAGAATGTGATTTTGTAGTGCTTATAAAAAAAAGTCTGCTAGTATTGGTACCTATTCTTATCGGAATGCAGATTTAGAGAATGGATTGAATGTGGAAGGTCGCCCAATTTCCCAAGGAAAAGAAAAGATTTTAGAAGACCATGTGTTGCAAGTCGCACATCGATATGTGTTGTTCAATACTGCAGAAATTGAACCTTACTTACAGTAAGTATAATTAATTGCAAAGCCTATTAGTTAATCTTGGTCTAGTATATAATTTGTATATTCTAATATTTGCCCTTCAATGATTTTAAATAGGATGCACATTGAGGAGCTTAAACAAGTAGATCGTCATTATATAAGGAATGAAATGTTGTTACAAAAATGACATATGGAAACATTTGCTCAATGGTTATCAAAACATATTCTTGATAACTCTTCAGGCCGAACTCAATGGCTAGCAAATGGTCCAAGAATGCAGGTTATATCTTATACAGGTTATATTATAAATGGACATCGATTCCACACAATTGATGTTGGAAGGTCGACTCAAGATAGTGGTGTTTCAATTGATGCTGATACTGTTTGTCAATCTAGTACTGGTGATTATTCACATTCAGTTGGAAGACTATCATATTATGGAATTATACGAGATATTATTGTTGGTGCAAGAAGCACCATATCGAACCTTGTTTTGATATTGGAAAAGGATTCAAAGTTAAGTTTATTTGTGATCTAATAAAGTTACTTGAGTGTGCAGAAACAAAGTCCTAGCGAAGGGCTGCTAGGCACCTGGCGAAGGAATGCCAGGATACAAAGCCCTAGCGAAGGACTGCTAGGCAGCTGGCGAAGGAATGCCAGGATACAAAGCCCTAGCGAAGGGCTGCTAGGCACCAAGCGAAAGACAGCTTGGTACTGAAGACCTGGCGAAGGACTGCCAGGCACCGGGCGAAGGACAGCTTGGTATCCGAGACCTAGCGAAGGACCGCTAGGCAAAAGTCCAACCGGAGGAGCCGGTTGGCATCAGGTACATTCTCCCGAGAGGAGTAGGTGAGGACGCATTCCCCGTTGAGGGAACAGTAGGCGTCGGTTCGACCTAGGGCTCCATTTCGGAGGCCCAAAGTCAGAACCAAGACAGCTAAGGTTGTATAAACTAACATCTTATTGCTTTATGTTGTTTTGGACTAACCCTGGATGCAGGACCGAAGGAACGAGTGTCTGCAGCTCAGAGAGCCTCAAAGGAGTGAGGCAGCAACTGACCAGGGCGCCCGGAGTGTCCCGGGCGCCCCCAAGGTGAACACAAAACAAAGTAAAGCAAGGTGAGCTTCGGCAGCTCATGGGCGGGGCGCCCCCGTGCTCCCGAGCGCCCCCAGGTGAAGCCAACGAAGCAAGCCAGCGAGAAGCCAAATGGATGAGGTTTGACCCGGTCAATCCGGGCGCCCCCAGCGATCCGGGCACCCCCGTCAAAGGCTGATCGCGAGTTTTAAGGGATCAGAGCTGACCGAGACGGAGGCGGATCGACTGACACGTGGGGGGGGGGGGGCGCCCCCGACGTTCCGGGCACCCCAGGTGCTATAAAAAGGGCCCTCGACCCCAAGGCTTGCACAATCATTCCTTCCAACGCATACACTCTCTTCTGCTCTCGCGCTCTGCTCCGGAAACCTCCCGACTGAAGACTCAAGAGCCGACGACGTCCCGCTTCTCCGAAAATGACAACCTACATCGGACGTCGGTAAATGAAGAGTTTTCTTTTTAAAATTTACTTTACTATACTTGTAAATTCAATCGTGTAAACTGATTTGCGCACTTATAGAATTGCCCGCAGAAAACGGTCAACGATAGTGGGCCTTGGAGTAGGAGTCGACCTAGGCTCCGAACCAAGTAAAACTACCTGTGTTCGCGATTGTTTTGATTCCGCTGCGTACTTGCTTTATTATTTATCCGAAAAGCGTTTAACGATATTCACCCCCCCTCTATCGTTTCTCTCAATCCAATAATTATTTTACTAGATTACTATTCTTTCAAAGTGCCTGTCTTTAAGTGTGATTGGGCCAATCATGTAACTGGTATTAAAATGGAAGATGGTTTTACCCTGGTCAACTTACATCAAGGACTAAAAACTTTTGAAAGTGATCCTTTCATTTTATCATCACAAGCAAAGCAAGTGTTCTATTCTAGGGACAATGATGAATCAAATTGGTATGTGTTGCTAAAAGCACCGCCTCGTGGTATCCATGGCATGAATTTGTTTGAAGAGGATGCCTATATATCATCAAAACCTCTAGATGTCTCCAGACTTGAGATTAACATTACTGAGAATGAACCATATGCTAGGAATGAGTGTGAGGGAATTGATGTGATTGATCAATGACTTAAATTTAAAGGTGAAAATGCTATAGTTATTTACTTCATCTAATAAATATATTTCATGATTGATAATGTCATATTGTAAATGAGCAGGTCATTCAAAAGATGCGAACAAATTGCAAAAAAACCAGCAAAACAGTCATAGAAGAAATTCAGGTAATATTGTTTTGAAGCCTTTAAATTATGGTTTATTGTAATAAAGTGCACTCATACATTCCAATATTGTTAGGGTTGGGGTGCTTGGGCAATCATTTTGATGGTGTCAAAGGGGGAGAATGGATAGTTTAAGTTAGAGTTTTAACTTGGAATGGATGGTTTAAGGTTTTCTTTCTCACTTAGACCTTGAAGAATTAAAAATGTGGAGAAGACGTGGATTAAGGGGGAGGTTACCTCTTAGGTTTTAATATGTCTTACATTTTTAATGATGTTTAGTGTTAAGTGAAAACTTAACTTGGATTATGTTTAAAATTGAAAATGGGGAGAAGACATGGATTAAGGGGGAGCTTACCTCTTAGGGTTACTATGTCTTATGCTTTTTTAATTGTTATCTATTGTTATTGTTGTTGTTGGCTGTTATTTATCTCTAAACTTAAACATATTGCCACGCATCAAAAAGGGGGAGATTGTTGAGGCAATCGGCCCTTAAATGATTGGAAGATCATGATTTTGATGTGTGTGTCTGAATATGTTTAAGGTTAGAGTGTTATGTTGTATTTGATGTGTGTGATTGAGTTTGCAGGACTTGGAGAATCACACATGGTGGACATATCCGAGGGACGAGAGCTCTAAGGGCAAGCCGGGAAGTTGACTTCAAGGGCACACGTGAAGGGTGGCATGGAGGCAAGCCAAGGGAAGGCTTGCGTGCGCATCCGAGGGATGATAGCCAGAGGAAGAGGACTTCAAGAGGCAAGCAAATGGAGGAGACCTGAAGGAATACATGAAGGAGAAGGTCCGGAGTGGCTGGAACTAATCATGGGACTAAGCTGAGAGGCAAGGCAGTCGACTACCCCAGGGGCAGTCGACTGCCAAAACTCACAAAGAGTTTTCGACCTCGGACCAGTCGACTGCCCTTGGGGCAGTCGACTGGTATACCCCGAAAACTAGCTGTTGGCTAGTAATTAATGCTAGACCAGTCGACTGCCCTTGGGGTAGTCGACTGGTGAGCGGCTGGACAGACTGCGAGTGTGTCCTGTTCACCTATAAAAGGAGCACATTTTTGCACGTGAGCGGTATGGTTCCGTATAGTGTCAAAGTGCTGCTCGTCTGAAGAGTGTTTTCTACTTCCTCTCACATTCTACTTCATTCTGAAAAGAGAAAGATCACCATTGTAAAGGTTTCTCCACCTGAAGGAGAGTTTCCCATAGTGAAAGTGGTGTCGCGGCGTGGATCCTTGGACTAGTCACCCATCTGGGTGGATACGAAGTAAAAATATTGTTGTTAGCATTGTCTTGATTTCCTTTGCATATTATTTTCGCTGCGCTAACCATTCTGTAAACAAAGCTCTACTCCCAAATTACTGTGAGTTCTCTGCCATGTTCAAAATCAACTCCCTAGCTTGATCTGGTGTTTTGTTCACTAGGGCACCTCCTGCTACAGCATCTATCATGATCCTATCCATCTGGAGTAGACCCTCATAAAAGTACTGAATGAGTAGCTGCTCACTGATCTAGTGCTGTGGGCAACTAGAACAAAGTTTGTTGAACCTTTCCCAATAGTCATACAGAGTCTCTCCCACTACTTGCTGTATACCACATATGCTCTTCCTGATGATTACAGTTCTAGATGCTGGAAAATATTTCTCCAAGAATGCTTTCTTCATAAAAATCCAACTAGATACATGCCCAATAGGTAAGTAGTAAAACCAATGCTTCGCTGCTCCAATCAGGGAAAATTGGAATGCCCTCAGCTTGATATCTTCCTTTGAAATCCCCTGAGGCTTCATGGTGGAGCAGACAACGTGAAACTCATGTAAATGTCTGTTGGGATCCTCCCCAGGCTGACCTTGAAATTTGGGCAATAAATGGATGAGTCCTGATCTTAACTCAAAATCTCCAGTAAGCTCTGGGTAGGCAATGCAGGAGTACTGGAAAACATCATCTGGTGCTGCTAGTTCCTTCATGGTTTTCTGGTGGTCTGCCATAGGATCAACTGAATAAGCTGAGATAGACTGAGTAGGAAGAATAGCACTAGCCTCTGAAGCACTAATTTGGTTCCTCCTGGCTCTGAAAGTTCTTTCAATTTCAGGATCAAATTCTTCTAGAATACCACCTGCAGATCTGGTCATACAACAAATACAAAATCGCAGCAAATGTATACAGAAGAATGAAACAAGTAAGATAGATCACAAAAACATAGAAATGAGCGCTCAAGCTGAATCACAAGATATAACAGTAAGCAAGCAAGCTAAAATCAAACAACTCAACTAGATAGTTCCCCGGCAACGGCACCAAAAATTTGATGGACTCAAATTAGATGTCACGAATGTGAGTCTCAAATTTAGAATTTATAACTGAAAACCCTTGCTAGCAAGATTAAAGGTAGAATAGGGGCCTCAGGTCGTATTTTTTTCAAGGACTAGTCGTGAGTGTTTGAATCGAGCTTGAAAGTTATTTGTCGTCAAAAGATTTGAGTTTTCGAGATTAAATGGGGTTTTATTTTGCAAGTAAGAACGAAAGCAGTAATTGGAATGGAATTGATTTAACTAAGTAGAGCAAAACTAGGTATTGCTAGAATTGAACTTTAACACTAGGGAAATTGAACAAGACAATTAGAAACCGGAAATATAAAATTGATATCTATTGCAGAAATGAAACTAAAACTTGATCCAAATTCAGAAATAAGAGTTGAAACTGTGCTAACTTCTAAAACATAGTATGTGGTGCAGAAACTTAACTGGACGGTCGGCTGACCGATCAGATACAAGCCTGATCGGACTAGTGTCCGATCAGGTGCTGCCTGGATCGGTCACAACGACCGATCAGTAGCTGATCACAATCTGATACAGAATTGAAACAATACAGAGAATGAACACGAATCGAAAACTAAACTACAAGTTGAATTCGTCACCGGATCCCATCCTTTTCGTCACTCAAGAACCAATCTAAGAACCCCTAACTTGCAATCGGTAGATTCGACTCCCACGATCAAGTTGTATGGTTGAGGCGCGACTGAACTCTTCTCTGGATCCTCTCCTTCTTGATCAATCACCTTAAGATCGTGACTCAGTGACTCGCCAGATCCCTTCAAAGAACCCCTCCGGAGACTCTGTAAGCTCTGATTGAGTTAAGGTGCTCAATCGGAAGTGATCGGTCGAAGCAACACCCGGCGAAACCCTTGCCCGGAATTGGCAGCAACAGAATTGACACAACCTTCTTGCGAAGCTCAATCTTCTATTTGAGATCGAAAATTTCCTTCAATCTGCAGTGGCCGCGTGATCGGAAGAAGAAGTGACAAAGAAAACGCATGAACAGCAAGAATAGTGGCAATGACACGACGACGCTAGCGGAAGAGGGAATTCCTGATTTAACTGAGCATTTTGAATTCCGACGGCTGAGGTTGCTCCGATTCAATCCAATGGTCAGATCAAGTCAGATCTGACCCAAATTTCTCAGATCTTGATCTATGGCTCTAATCTACTTGTCCTTAACTCGGATCACTCAGATCTAAAGCGGATGGCTCAGATCTTCTCTTCTCTAGCTTGGACAGTCTAGATCCTCTAGTGCTTGATCCAACGGCTGAATCAACTCTGATCTGGCCCAAACTTTCAGATCTTGATCCATGAACTTGATTAAGTCTATCTTGAGCTTGGATCGACCAGAAGTTAGCGGATGACTTAGATCTAACCGTTCTCTTAAATGGACGACCCATGTTAATCCGATGCTTGATCCCTTTGATCTGGATTCAATTCTGACCCAAGTTTGACCCAATATGATCCAGGTCCATGCTCATTTGAAATCTACAAATTGATATTAAATTTAAGTGCCAAAACATCTTAAATATAGAAAGAATTGAATCTCAAGCTAAAATAGAGACAATCCATGAAACATAATATAAATGCAAACTTAAGCATATGAAAGTGGATCAAAACATGGATTTGAGGGCCTAATTTAATCAACAAAATGAAAGTTATCACTCGTCTACGGACCAACCGCCGGGAGAGCAAAAGGTGCTAGAGGAAGATGGAATCGGAAGGTCCACTTGGATGGGATATTAGGATTACACCTCCATACGATCAAGATGATTTCAATTATTGGAGGAAGCGGTTGGAGACATGGTTCCAAATGGATTGGGATCATTGGACGGCATTGGAAGTTCCTTTTGAAGCTCCAACGGACAAGAAGGGGAAGCGCCTCCGACCTCGTTATTGGACCAATAGTCAAACGGAAGAAGCGGAGGCGGATAAGGAGGTAACTAGGATTGTATTGAATTTATTACCTTCACATATTGTATCAAATGTATGAGAGTACAAGAATGCATATGAGCTATGGAGGAAGATAAAAGCTCTACATGAGAATTCAACACAAGAACAAGAAGAAGAAGAGTCCAAGGAAAAGGAACAATTAGAAGTTGAGTCAAGTTCAACATCCGAAGTGGAGGAGAGAGTTGAGTTGTCTACATCTTCAAGTGAGGAAGAAATAGAAGAAGTATCCACTTCAAGGATTGAGGGGGAGAAGAGACCATCCTCAATGCCGGAGCAAGAAGAAGCTCTCACCTCCACCAAAGCAAAGGCAAAAAATCACATCATTTGCTTTGGGTGCAATGGAAGAGGACACTACGAGGACAAGTGTCCATTGGGTACGAAAAAGGAGGTACACCCTAAACTCAATTCAAATAGTTTAAAAACTATCATGATTGATAGGGATGGAGCAAAGAGGGATAAGAAGCATATAATTTGCATCACGTGTGGTGAGCGTGGACACTACCACACCAAGTGCCCAAAGAAAGATGAAATCAAGAAAATGACACATTTGAGGAAGTGGGAGAAATTGGAAAAGAAGAGAAGCTCAAGTGAAGGGGGAGCTTCAAAGGTAAAAGGAAAGGTAATTCCTTGTTTAAAATTAAATCCAATTTCAAATTCTTATATGCTTGCTAAGAACAACTTTGGATTTAAATATCATGATAGGAGTAGGGTTAACAAGGTAGATCAAAACCCTAGAAAGGTCATGCATCATGATAAACCCAAGAACTTTGTACCTAAGGATCAAGGCATGAATCATAAGAAGGGGAGACATATGCCTAAGAAGATGGGTAGGTCTAGGAATGTCCAAGGTTGACATGTGGATTCTAGGGTTAAAAGCATAGAAAGGGAAAATCAAACTCTAAGGGCAAGACTTGATAAATTGGAGAAAACTCTAGAAAGATTCACGGTTGGATCTAAGGGTTTAGATATGATGTTGGGTGGTCTAAAACCCAACAATGATAGATCGGGGTTGGGATACCAATCTAAGGTCTCCAATGCCAAGAAAAAGAAATATGCTAGGGTAGCATATGATTATGGCAAGGAGGGGAAGTTCAAGAATGGCAAGGGGATGCCATCAAATGGAAAGAAAAAGGACTTAACCAAGGATAAGGTGTCTAAGGTTAAGAGGGTTAAGTTTGTAGGCCAAGAGTCACCGGAGGTACATCGGTGTGGCCTAGTGGTTGTTGAGTCACCTAGGGAGGTGGCTAGGGATAAGAGCTCAAGGGGAAACTCTAGGAGTCTTTGGGATATATGGTGAATGGATCTCGGGAGGTGTTCTCCTAAAGGTTTAGATGGATCATAGAGTGTGCCAAAAGAATTGGAGATAGACTTGAGTCTCAATTCTTGGGCTTTGGCGCGTTGGTTTTGAGTTTCATGCATGGAAATATGGCATTGGGGTCGTAAAGCATGAATGTTAGTTTTTGATGTGTAAATGTCATATAAATCAATTCTAGGGATGCATTGTGGGTTGGTAGGGGCAATAACATCAATAGGAAACCAAAACTAGGACTTTAGGTCGAGGTTCAATTGAACATTTTAGCTAGTTTTGGGTTTTGTGTCAAACTTGAGAATGGTGATAGATACATTTTTGAGTGTATTTTTTTCAAGTAGGTATGGGTACCACAAACCTCTCAACAAAATTTAGAAATTTTTGGAGATTTATGGATTTCTGGCGCATTTTTGAAGGTGGGTTCAGAAAGTTGAAAATTGAAGTTTCAGGGTGTCAATTGATTGGTATCTGGTAAAGGCTGATTTGGGTTTTCAGCCTTTTGAAAAATGTCCAATTGATGTAAAACAAGTGTGGAACCTTGTGGAGGGTTAGTACACTATGTTTATAATCATTTAGAGGTCAAAGAGTCCAATAAGGGAGAAATTGTTGGAGTCTTTTGATATATGGCAAAGGGGGAGAAGTGTTGGGTTTAATTTGGGAAACCAAATATGTCTTTACAAGAAATCTTAGGCAAGGGGGAGCTTAGGTAAAGGGGGAGCATTGTTGCTCCATTCTTGGCAAAAAGGGAACCTTGGAGAGGATCTTAAAAAGCCTTTGTAAGTATAATGTAGGGGGAGCCTTGGAAAGGTCCCGATTTTGGTAAAAAGTCCTAACTTGGGGAGAATAGGTATAGGGATGCCTTGTGATAGGATCCATGATTGATTGCATTGCATATGCATTGACGGTGTAAGTCCATGGTGGAGCTTTGGCAACGAAAGTCCAAATGGTTGTTAGCATTGTGTTTTGCTATTTGTTTTCCCTAACTTAAACGTATTGTCAAACATCAAAAAGGGGGAGATTGTTGGGGCAATCTATGGTCCGGAGTGACCATGTGTTTTGATGTTTGGGAAAGGGTTTAAGTTAGGTTTACCCTTGTGTTCTAATATATGTATGTGAGTGTGCAGGTTTGCAGGTTACACATATTGACTTAGCTAGACGGCTTCAAGTATGGTGAAGGGTGCCATGGAGGCAAGCCGTGGGCTTGCGTGCACCCGAGGGACCATGGATAGCAGGGACGATGAGCCGAGGGGTGCGGACTTCGAGGTATGCGTAAAGGATGGCATGGACGCAAGTCGAGGGCTTGCGTGCATATCTGAGGGACAGGAGCCAAAGATGAAGAGGGCGCGAAGGCAACAGTCAAGGTTGCTGGTGAGGAGTCAGCTGAGTCGTGAGAGTACGAGTGTTGAGGGAATGTACTCGGGAAAATCCTAGGGGTCGAGTGTCGAGGGAATTGTACTCGGGAAGGAAAACCTAGGTGGGCAGTCCACTAGGGTTTTGGCAGTCGACTGAGAAACATCATAGAAATATCAGTCGACTGCCTATGGGGCAGTCGACTGGTAGTGGTGACTGGAAATTTGAACGTTAAGCTGTAACAGTCGAATTTCAGTGAGGGCAGTCAACTGCTTGGGGCAGTTGACTGGTAGCGGGTTTTCAGTCTTGAGACCTATTTAAAGGGGCTCGGGTTTGGCTGATAACTTCTGACTAAATGAGCTTGGTTAGAGCTCATTAGTAGTCTTAGTGCTCAGAAAGTGTGTTCGGGTTTGTGGCAAGGTTTCTCCACCCACAAGAAGCTACACGAGCTAGCCGGAGGGCATCCGGGGTGTGATTCGCCGAAGGATCGAGGGATTGTCCACCTTACGGTCTGTTGTGGAGTGAGAGCGTCATCTCTGAACCACGTAAAGGTTGGTGTTAGCATTTGTTTGTCTTTGTTATTATTGTTTCCGCTTGCGCACGCTAACAACGTAGGTAGAAGAATCGAGAGTTGCTATTCACCCCCCCCCCCCCCCCACTCTAGCAAGCCGACAACGATTTAGCTGTGATTCTCTTTCAAAATGTAGATGATCATATAAAAGGACAAGTCTTTTAGTATACATCTAACACTGCTTCAACTTTTCAGCTACAACAAGGGTTAGTTCCATACATAATATATAAATGAAACACATATGAAACACAGCCAGTGCTGTCTTGGTCCAGACTTTTAGGTTTCAACCGAAATCCTAGGTCGGACCGACGCCTACTATTCCCTCACCGGGGAACGCGTCCTCACCTACTCCTTTCATGAGAGTTTACCTGCCGCCACCTGGAACCTCCGGTTGGACTTTTGCTCGGCCTCCGAGAACCCGGAATTTGATGACGTTCGACCTCGACCCCTCTCGACTCCTGTCCGTGATCCCCACTCGACAAAGTCATCTGCTCAGTCCCCCGGACCAAGTCTTCGTGCAATCTAGGACTTCGTGCTCAGCCCTGCAGGTCTTCGTTGCCCGATCCCCGACCAGGACTTCGTGCTCAACCCTGCAGGTCAAGACTTCTTGCCTAGCTTACCTAGGACTTTTCTGCAATCTTCATATCTCCATTAGTACACAATATCAGCTTAATATGAACCCTTTACCACTTATCAAAATAAGGTTCGATTTGGTGCTTCCGGCACCAACAATCTCCCCTTTTTTGATTATGACAACCCAGTTCAAAGTTAAGCTAAAAAATAAGCTTTAACACAAAAAAAAACTCTTCTTTTAGGCTCTTCCCCTTAACCTGTTATCTCCCTTTAGATCTTTTAACAATTATGTTTCTAGAGGAGAATATATTTTGACTTAGCCTTATTTAAGGGAGATAAAGTTTTAGAGACTAAGTTAACTTTTGAAAAAGCTATTTAACAAAAACATTGTTAAAACATTCATTTTGGAAAAACTTAGTTCTTTTCAAACACTAAGTATAGCATAGTTTTGCAAACAAAAGTTTTAACTTAGTTTTTCAAAATATTTTAAATTTTTCAATTTGAAAAATACATTTTTAAAAAACTAAACATTGAACAACTTGAAAACATTTTGAAAAATTTGAATAACTTCAAACTCTTAACAACTTTGAACTCTTTTCTTTCTCTCTACCTTTGCCATATATCAAAATTATGTAGGTAATTTAGGGGTAAGAGCAGAAAGAAAATGACTAAAGTATTCACAAAAAAAATTAATTTTCTCAGAGCGAGCAATTTTAAGCAATAAAAGAAATATCTAGGTTGAGTCTAAGTCAAATCTGGGCACCTTTATTTTGAGTCCAAGCATGAATAATAAAAATGAAAATAATTTTTAAATATTCAAAAATAAAGTCAATTCCTATTAGGCACCTGTCTAACCTTTTAGCTACTTACTAACTGTAATAAATAATAGTTTTTACTTAAGTTAGTCAAGTCAAGTGTATTTAATAGATTAACTCAATTAGCCAGAATGCTTGACTTGATTACGTTGAATTGTATTTATAACGCCTCCAACTTGTGTTGATCCACTGATTTAAGCATCTTAAGTCTAGGGCAACAGTCCTAAGCATCTCAACCCAATCTAGGTTGTCGAATAAGTTAATCCTAATGTGCTTGTGAGATGCTGGCTTCTAAGACTAGGAGCATACAGACTAGGGTTAAACCTAAGCTAAGTCAATGTCGAAGAAAGACTCTAGTTTTGAAGGGGTAGTTTTAAAGATAAAACTAAGTAATGAAAAATTTTGAAAATAAAATTTTGAAATTTGCGATAAAGATTATGAAACCATTTCTAAGAAAAAATTTCGACGTTCGAATTCAAAACAAAATCGAACATTTGAAATTGTATTCTACTAAGCACATACCAAGCACAATGTAATCTTAATAGAATTAAGGAAAGCATGAACTAGATATAAGCTAAGGTGATACAACAAGAACAAATCAATCAGATCGAAAAAATCAAGTCATACTAATACCCATACAAGTGATATGGTCAAACAGTTAGATGAATCATATAACAATGTCTAGGAAGAAGGGTCGGGGCGCCAAGACTGGAGCAGCCGCATAAGATCGGTGTGTCGCTCTACTACCGTCTGGGCCATCTCTGAGTATCGGGCTACCGACTCCGGTCAAAAAGTCTGGATCTGAGTCCCGAGACGGTGAGACTCAATCCCGAGATGATAATCCTCTGTCTCGAGTAGAGCCAGTCTCTAATCTGTCTATAGTGGAGGAGGTGGTGGTGGATCCTGCTGATGTGGGTCTTGCTCTAATGTAGCCTCGATCTCTACAACTAGATCATCCTCCTCGTCATCGGTTGGTCCCGCTCCCCTACCCCACTTCCAAGTCAAGACCCCGTTAATGTTAATTTCTAACCCAGCTAAGGAAAAGATCCTAAGTCCTATTTCATTGCGTTCATCATCCGAGTGACCTGACCTCTAAGTACATCGCATCCGAAGCATGCAAAAATTGAGGTCAAGAAGTGGTAATAGGGAATGTGCACTCTCCTGTGAGTTGAAATGCTAGAGGCATAGGTGATGATATGAAAGATATGAAGCCCTATATCTATATCCAAGTGATGAATAAAGGCATACATCAAAAAGGTGTGAAATGACCTCATCATAGCAATGCCCCTAGTGGTGATAGGTAGGACACAACGAATAAGGACTCGGTAGAGAGCGTAGTGCTGGGCTGAAGCTACATAGAACTGAAGGTAGAGATCGTGGGGTCTCTCTCACCCTTAAAGAAGTAGGTAAACAGTGTGTCCAGGGTGATGTGAGAGTAAGGATCAGCAAAACGACCATCCCTAGGTAAATAGCACAAAAAGGTGGACTCAGAGAGGTGTAGCTCAAAATGCTGAGTGAACAGGTCGGGGGATATGATAAAATAATCTGCTAGACGCGGCTAGAATAATGGGTATCATCTAATTTGACCAAATTGTTAAAAAATTCTGCACAGAAGGTCACATCGATAGAATCAGTGCAGTAAACAAGTTGGTCTACGTGATAATGGTGGATAGTGTCTATAACAATAGGACAGTAGGTCTCAAAGTAGTTCCTATGAAGGTAGTGACAATCTAGGGCTAGATAGGTATACTGCTCAAGAAGATCCTAAAGATCTAAAGAAGGGAATTTGGGGTTTGTGCTAGGCAGGGTAGCGGGTCCGGCTCGGGTAATATGACATGTACTAATTGTTAGTAGGAGCCCTAGAGCCAATTATGTGATGATTGACTAGAGACTTTTTGTATCATATTCTATCATTAATAAAGACATGTTTGGTTATTATACTTACTTTATACTTGTGCCAAATAACTAAGTATAATAATGTCCTTGGGTAGTAGGTTCTTATCTACATCATATAGATTGGTTGAATCGATAGTGAGATAATGTAGAAAACACTACACTAAATCATTCCTAGTTAAACATCAATATTCAAGGACAATATTAATGCATGGAGACTAGCATGTAGGTCAATAAATGACTTGAGCTCATAAGTCATGGATATATGATATCAAGTTGACACATGGATATAAATTATAGAATGTGTACTGAATTGACCCGTCATGAGAAAGTTTCATAGATTGTCATATGAGTATCATAAACTTTCTCATGTGACTATTAGTATGAATAGTCCTTAGACCTGACGTCACTACGGTTCCCTACATAAGGAGTTATGTACTTTGGTATCGTCAAACGTCACCCGTAATAAGGTGGACTATAAATGTAATCACTGGGAATATAATGAATTATGCGGAGGGATGTGAGTGATGTAGATGAGATTTATCCCTCCCATATGACGGGAGTGATATATGTTGGCCCCTTGATCCAGTAAGGCTGCTAAAACGCATGGTCATGCTCAAATGAGTCAATATGAGATATTGAGCTCATTTATTTGAGTGAGTCTACTTGGGAATCAAGAAACACAAAAATTGATTGAGGATGATGTTGGGACCGGTAGGCGAGCTAGAGGGGGGGGGTGATTAGCTCCGATTTGCTCCGTGATGATTTGTCGCGGCGGAAGACTCGAGCAAACGCTAACACTTTGGATTTACTTGGTATCCACCTCCTTGAGGTGACTAATCCAAGGATCCGCTCTCCTCACTCTCTCATACACTATGAAAGATCTCCTTCTTGAGGTGGAGAAACCTCTTACAAGCTTTCAAGAAGAAACAACAAGATCACAAAGCAAAATACAAATTAAATCTTACAAGATTTACACAAATGAGTCCTCTTGCTTTTCTTGCTTTCTTCAAACTTGAAATTGCCTCTAGAACCTTGGAAATGCAGCTGCAATATCCTCCAAGACTTCCGTTGAAATTGCACTAAAGAAGGAGAAGAAGGAGAGAAGAGATGTCGCTTCAACCTGCGTTAAAAGCCCTATATACTCGATGCCTAGGGTTTCCCAATCGATTACCACATCAGATCTAGCCGTTCAACGGCTATTTTTCGAACCTTAATCGATTAGCCAATCGATTAAGACTGCCCTTAATCGATTGACCAATCGATTAAGGGAAGGTTGAATCGATTACCCAATCAATTCAACCACCTTTTGTTCTCGTAACAAAACTCTCTTAATCGATTACCCAATCGATTATGGTCCTTCTTAATCAATTACCCAATTGATTAAGATCCTTTCTGTTCTCGTAACAAAACTCTCTTAATCGATTACCCAATCGATTACGGTCCTTCTTAATCAATTATCCAATTGATTAAGACCCTTCTTAATCAATTACCAAATTGATTAAGATCCTTTCTGTTCTCGCGAGACAACAATCCAATCGATCTCCCAATCGATTAAGTCCAACCTAACTTGTGTTCACGGTCAAACCCTTTGACCAATATGGATTTCTCCTGCCTAGCTCTCAACTAGGACTTAACCTGATTCCCAACTAGGTCTGCCTAACCCTCGAGTTAGGTCTATTCTCTTGGTAGACTTCCACCTTGCCAGCGCGTGACCTCCCCGATCCACCTGGACTTTACCTAGTCCCACTATGTCTTTTTCTATGCCAGCGTGCGATCTCCCCGATCCACCTGGACTTCACCTAGTCCCACTAGGTGTGCCTAGTCCCACTAGGTCTTTTTCCATGCCAACGTGTGATCTCCCCGATCCACCTGGACTTCACCTAGTCCCACTAGGTGTGCCTAGTCCCACTAGGTCTTTTTCCATGCCAGCGTATAATCTCCCCGATCCACCTGGACTTCACCTAGTCCCACTAGGCGTGCCTGGTCCCACTATACATCCTATGACATTCAAACATCATTATCAAACATCGAAACATCCAAACTTAAGCTCACCAAGCTTACCAGACTTAAGCTCACCCGAGCCTAGTCAAACTAGGTCAACCATGACCTAACCAAGATTGCACCAACAATCTCCCCCTTTTTGATGTTTGACAATATGTTTAAGAAAGACTAATCCCTATTAACCTTTCAATCACTCCCCCTTTGACACACATCAAAAACACTCCCCGAGAGTCTATGTGGTTAAAGGCATGCCCAATGAAAGTCTCATACCTTCCATTTGAACCCATGCTCATCCTTGAGCATTCATCATAATAAAGATTTCCAATCTTCATTCTTTCACTTATCCCAAAAATAAAAATTCAAACTCATGCTTTTAAGGAAGACCTCCCCCTCAAAACATGCTCTAACCCTCCATCATTGCACCAACAATGATTTTTGAGTTCCTAAAATTTTAGGAAATCTCAACTCGAGGTTATGAGATTTTGAGATTCAAAACTTGAATCAAAACCTCTCCTTAACCCTATAGTTTTCACCAAAACTATCCCTCTTTTGATTTCACAATGAAATTTACCCAAATATACTTATGAAAGCAATTCAAGGGTCTAGGGATTGTTAGATTACTCAAAAATGGGTTATTGGACTGAAAACAGACAGTTTCAGTCTCACCAATCGATGGTGTTTGGAACCAATCGATTAGGCTATGCCTTAATCGATCAACTGATCGATTATGGCTGCCCTTAATCGATCAATGGATCGATTACGCGAGCTTCTGTGCTCGTAGATAGGATCTCCCAATCGATTGGGTATTTCTGATTTCTGAAAATAAATTCAGTCTGAATTTCAAAAACTCCTAAATAATTCTATAAAATTTAAAAAATCATGAAATTTTGTGTAGACATTATTTATGACATATACTATCAAGGAAAAATAATTTTATATGAATATACCTTCCTCTTTCAAAGACTGACACGAAAATGGAAACCATTGAAATATTTCAATGTTTCACTCTATTTTGTATCTAATTCATCAATGATGAGATCAATCAAAAGATAGTCTTCACCAAGGTTTTCCAAGATAGTTTTGAAATAGGTTTCAAAAATAATTTCCAACCATGTTCCTTGGGCTAAATGCACATGACTTGTACATTAGCTTTCCCAATAATTGGAGTTCATTTATATTCAATTTTTGATGAATCTACAACTCAATAGGATGCATATAAACCAACACCTTGAGTTATTTTCATCACCCTAACATCTCACATGTTTCTAATGTATCTCAAAAACACATACAAGTCATCTTATGGTTTTCGTGAGATGTAAAAGTCATATTCCCCCTAAACTAAGGGTTCATGCATTGCTACCTAGGCATTATAATCGTTAATTATCCACCTAGGATGTTAATTACTGCCAATGCCCTTAATTTCAATAAAAACTAAACTAATGCATGATAATGACTATGACATGCATCATATGAGGATTTTCAAAAGAAATTATAGCTAGATGATGCATGTATGACATGACATGTAATATTTTTATAATAAAATATGAATGATGGATTATGATGTCATGGCATGTGATAGGGCATTCAAAACATGGCATAATAGCACTAAAGAAAATACCTAGATTTCCTATCTAAGTATCAATAACTCATCGCTAAGCCATTGATAATCCTATCTTTGCCCCTAATTTCCAAGATAATGCCAAAACTCCCAACTTGGACTATCTTTGGATTCTAACCTAGTTGTGCCAACTTTTATTAAGTTCAATCTTCCAAAAATATAGTGTGGCACAAATTTTACTCCTCCTAGAGTAAGTAAATAACTCCTTCATTTTCAAGGGTAATAACTCCTCGAAAATGTCCCAAAGTACCAACTTCATCAAGGTTAGGTTAACTACCCTTCCAATTTGAGTTGACACTCCCTAGATCTATCTAGGGTGTGGCAAACACACTCTTAGGAACCCAAAACCTATTGGTGCTCCTTGGGTGTTCTAGGTATTCACTAGGGATAACTTCCCTTGATACATTCCTAATGACTTTTCTAGGCTTCTCCGAAGCCTTAGTCATGTTAGTCTTATCTTGGTCAACTCTAGGGATGGCTTCCCTTGTGGCCTTGACTTGACTTCTTGCCCTAGATTGAGTTCCATACCTATATGGGACTCTATGATAGGATGGACCATCATCCTTGGTTTTAGGTTTGTATCCTAAACCTTTCTTACTCTTAGAGGGTCCTTGATTTCCTAAATCTAGGTTTTGAATTTTTGACCCCTTAAATAGATTTTCTATTTTCTTAAGGTATTTTTCCAATTTATCAAGTTTTGACCTCAAAACTTGATTTTCAACCATTATCTCATTAAGACTTGGTCTTCTAGGATTGCCTTGGTGATTTTTCCTTTTGTCCTTGTTTTGGGTAGGTCTACCCTTAAATGATCTAAACTCTTCCCTATCCTTAGATGTGGTAGACCTAGCATGGAAAGCTCTATAGTTTTTCTTAGGTTTTTCATGCCTCCTATTTTCATGATAAATAGAATTAAAATGATAATAATTATTTCTAGCATGCATATTATCATGATGAAAATAAGTATCATTACCTAATGGTACCTTAGTCTTAATCTTGGAGGCTCCCCCTTGATTTGAGCTTCTCCTTTTTGCCTTGGTCGGATTCTTCCCCTTTTGACATTGATTCCGATAATGTCCCTTTTGCTTGCATGAGAAGAACACAATGTGCTTCTTATCCTTCTTTGCCACGAGGCCGACCTCCTTTGGCTTCTCCTTGGTCTTGGGTGCCACTAGCACCTTCTTCTTGACCAATTTGGGACACTTACTCTTATAGTGTTCTCTTTCCCTACACTCAAAACAAATGATATGATTTTTATTTTTATAAATTGAAATATTTATACCTTCATAGGGTGTAGGGGTGGCACTCGATTCTTCTTCTTCTTTATTGACCTCGGATGATGATGTTGAAGCTTCTCTTTGATCTGATGTCAATGGCACATTTTGCTCCCCTTCAATCATTGAAGTGGAGGCTTCTTGAACTTCATTTTCGGATGTTGAGCATCTCTCAACTTCCGAATTATCTTCCTCCGATGAATCTCCATCTTCGGATTTGTCTTGATTTGGTACAGTGGAGGGATCTTCATGAAGCTTTGCCAATTTGCTCCAAAGCTCTTTGGCATCTTTGAATTCTCCAATCTTATCCAAGATGTTGCTCGGCAAAAGATTGACCAATAACTTGGTCAGTTTGTCGTTGGCCTCGCATCTCTTGATTTGCTCCTCATTCCATTTGCTTTTCTTGAGAAGCTTTCCTTTGGTGCTTGTTGGAGCTTCAAAACCCTCCATTAGAGCAAACCATTGCTCTATCTCCATCATGAAGTAATTTTCAATCTTTGACTTCCAAAGATTGAAATTTGCCTTGTCGAATGGTGGAGGTGCCCGGGTGTCATAGCCAAACTCCATTTTTGAAGTTGAACCCTCTGGATGATGACTTCTTGAAATTAGGATTTCTTCCAACTTCTTATTCTTCCTCTAGCTCTTGCCCTCTTGGCGATGAGTCCAAAGAAGAGCAACCTCGCTCTGATACCACTTGTTGGGACCGGTAGGCGAGCTAGAGGGGGGGTGATTAGCTCCAATTTGCTCCGTGATGATTTGTCGCGGCGGAAGACTCGAGCAAACGCTAACACTTTGGATTTACTTGGTATCCCCCTCCTTGAGGTGACTAATCCAAGGATCCGCTCTCTTCACTCTCTCATACACTATGAAAGATCTCCTTCTTGAGGTGGAAAAACCTCTTACAAGCATTCAAGAAGAAACAACAAGATCACAAAGCAAAATACAAATTGAATCTTACAAGATTTACACAAATGAGTCCTCTTGCTTTTCTTGGTTTCTTCAAACTTGAAATTGCCTCTAGAACCTTGGAAATGCAGCTGCAATATCCTCCAAGACTTCCCTTGAAATTGCACTAAAGAAGGAGAAGAAGGAGAGAAGAGATGCCGCTTCAACCTGCATGAAAAGCCCTATATACTCGACGCCTAGGGTTTCCCAATCGATTACCACGTCAGATCTAGCCATTCAACGGCTATTTTTTGAACCTTAATCGATTAGCCAATCGATTAAGACTGCCCTTAATCGATTGACCAATCGATTAAGGGAAGGTTGAATCGATTACCCAATCGATTCAGCCACCTTCTGTTCTCGCAACAAAACTCTCTTAATCGATTACCCAATCGATTACGGTCCATCTTAATCAATTACCCAATTGATTAAGATCCTTTCTGTTCTCGCAACAAAACTCTCTTAATCGATTACCCAATCGATTACGGTCCTTCTTAATCAATTACCCAATTGATTAAGATCCTTTCTGTTCTCGCGAGACAATAACCCAATCGATCTCCCAATCGATTGAGTCCAACCTAACTTGTGTTCACGGTCAAACCCTTTGACCAACCTGGATTTCACCTGCCTAGCTCTCAACTAGGACTTAACCTGATTCCCAACCAGGTCTGCCTAACCCTCGAGTTAGGTCTAGTCTCTTGGTAGACTTCCACCTTGCCAGCGTGCGACCTCCCCGATCCACCTGGACTTTATCTAGTCCCACTAGGTCTTTTTCTATGCCAGCGTGCAATCTCCCCGATCCACCTGAACTTCACCTAGTCCCACTAGGTGTGCCTAGTCCCACTAGGTCTTTTTCCATGCCAGCGTGTGATCTCCCCGATCCCCCTGGACTTCACCTAGTCCCACTAGGTGTGCCTAGTCCCACTAGGTCTTTTTCCATGTCAGTGTGTGATCTCCCCGATCCACCTGGACTTCACCTAGTCCCACTAGGTGTGCCTAGTCCTACTAGACATCCTACGACATTCAAACATCATTATCAAATATCGAAACATCCAAACTTAAGCTCACCAAGCTTACCAGACTTAAGCTCACCCGAGCCTAGTCAAACTAGGTCAACCTTGACCTAACCAAGATTGCAGCAACAGATGAGACAATCTATGTCTCATTGGTCAATCTAGATATCGAGGATAGAAGGACAAGAGCATACATTATCCTAGTCACGGAGGTTAAGTCGGATCTCGACTTTCTTTTTACTTGGGTAGCAATGATGCATTGCTAGATGTCGCTCATTGCTTATGTGTCTAAAGCGGTTTAGACACATTGCCAATGTTACAAGAACCTATTGGGTCACACACTAAGGATACGATGCTTTGGAGATTAATTGATCTTAGTTTGAATAAGATTTGATCCGAATTGATTGAGTTAGACTCAAGTGAATCTAATTGGATTATGGGATTGAGGTCTAATTTGAGTTAGACTCATTTAGATTAGACTCAACAACATTTGAATAAGATATTTATTAATTAAAATGTTTAATAAATTAATAATAGAGAAGGATGAAAAGATTCTCTTCATTGAATGAAGAGAAGTTGAAGAGTTATATGAGAAGATGTGCTCTTTATTGCTTTAATGAAGGGAAGCTAATGGGACAAAAACTCTTCATATTCATGGGATGAGTATAAAAGAGTTTTCTTGTCATTTGGATGAAGTTAACTCATCTTTCCTTCCTCTCTTCCTCCTCTTCTCCCTCTTGGCCGAAACCCTTTCTTTGGGGTTCTTGGTGGTATTGTGAACTACCTCAAGTTGCTAGCACAACTAAGGTAGTTCTTCTCCGAAGTTGAGAGATCATATTCGTGTGGATACGCATAGAGGCACGGACACTGGAACTTGCAAGAGATCCGGCGTAGCTTGAATGAGCAGGATAAACGCAAGGGCATGCTTCAAAGGTATACACATATATAGCTCTATTAGCATGATGAATTTCATACGAGTTTTTCTTACACATGGATCACTAGGGATCTTGTTTCCACTGCGTTTTTGTGTTTATATCGCCGGAAGATCCCTACACTAATTTAACAAGAACATCGTAATAAAAACAAATAAATAAATAATAATAAAAATTATAAAGATAGGTTTTGGATTATACCATCGTTGAGGCATGTTGAGAATACCCTAGGGGAGTTTGCTTCGTTTCGGCAGGGATTCGAGAGAGGGAACAATGGAAAGAAGAGGAGCAAGGGAGATTTCTAAGGAAGATCAGGCGCCTCGGTTGGGTTTTGCTCGTGCGGATGAGAGGCCATTCGGGTGCCTGAGTAGCATTTAGGTGCCTGAATAGCAGGCGCCTGAATTGACTGGGGCGCCTTGGTCAGCATTGTTGGTGCAGACAGCACCTAAGTCAAACCTATGTTTTGATAATGGCAAAGGGTTCAGAAGTTAAGGTGGTGTTATGATCTAACAAGCTTACTGAGTGTGCAGAAAAAGTCCTAGGTACACTAGGCAAAGAAGTCCTGGTCGAGGACTGGGCAAGAAGTCCTGGCAACAGGCTGGGCACCGAAGTCCTGACCAGAAGTTGGGAAAAGAAGTCCTGGTCGAGGACTGAGCAAGAAGTCCTGGTAACAGGCTGGGCACCGAAGACCTGACCGGAAGTTGGGCAAGAAGACCTAACCGGAAGTTGGGCACGAAGACCTGGTCAGGTGGATTGGGCAAAAGTCCAACCGGAGGAGCCGGTTGGCAAAAGGTAAACTCTCCTGAGAGGAGTAGGTGAGGACGCGTTCCTCGTCGAGGGAACAGTAGGCGTCGATTCAACCTAGGGTTTTATTTAGGAGACCCGAAGTCAGAACCAAGACAGCTTAGGCTATAAATAAAGGCAAATATGTTTTTCTTCTTTGTTTTTGTAATTAACCTTGGTTGCAGGGATCGAAGGACTGGTTTTCTGCAGCTAGGCGCCTCAATGGAGTGAGGCACCTTACTGGGGTTAGGCGCCTGGATGCATACGGGCGCCCGGATGCATACGGGCGCCCGGATGGATACGAGCGCCCAAGTACAAAAGCAAAACAGAAGCAAGCGAAGCAAACAGCCACGAAGACTCTGGGTTGAGTCAGCTCAGGCGCCATGAGGTCACGGGCGCCCCCATCAGCTCAGGCGCCCAAGTGGAGATGGATAAGCGCTAACCGAGCCTGCGGATAAGAGATCACGCAGGGAAGGCCATGTGTTAGGCGCCCCATCGACACAGGCGCCCGTATGGGTGCTATAAAAGGGGGTTCACCCCCAAGGCTTCAACATCCATTGCTCTCAACGCTCCAGACACTTTCGCTCAAGTGCTGCGCTCCGACAAAGTTCGACTTCGAGATTCCAGCACCGACGATGACCCTCTGCTCCGAAATTCGATCCAACTCGGGCGTCGGTAAAACTTTAAATTACAAAAGTGTTGTTAATTTAATTTCCAATTCTATATCTGTACTATCAATCTGTAAAAGTTTTCCCGAATATGGAATTGCCCAAAGTAAACGGTCAAGGACCATGGGCCTTGGAGTAGGAGCCGACCGCAACTCCGAACCAAGTAAAACCGACTTGTGTTCGCGTGTGTTTTGTTATTTTCCGCTGCGTATCTTCTCTAATATTCCGAAAATTTTATAACGATATTTACCCCCCCCTCTATCGATTTCTCCGATCCAACAAGCGATACCGCCCCCTGATTTTTCAAAACCAGGGTCGCGTCTCAGGAAGGCATGCGATGACGCGCGAGACTGTATCGTGATGCGGTCAGGCGCATAAATCCTTATTCAGGCGCTTGAGTTGGTTCAGGAAAGATTTTGAAGGAAATTTTGAAAGAGAATTTTGTAACAGAAATTTTTGATAGAAATTTTTGAAAAAAAAAAATTAAAGCAGTAATTTTATAACAGAAATTTTTTATAGAAATTTGAAAAAAAACATTGAAGCAGAAAACAGAAATTTTTGATAGAATTTGGAAAAGAAATTTTTGAAGCAAAAAATAGAAATTTTCGAAGCAGAAAATAGAAATTTTTGATAGAATTTGAAAATGAAAATTTTGAAGCAGAAAACAAAATTTTTTGATAAAATTTGAAAAAGAAATTTTGAAAATGTAGGATTAACGTCTTAATCTTACAAGCACAAGCAAATTCAAGATTTTAACCCATTTTAATTTGGGCTAACCAACTTAGTGACAAGTTGATTTAGCTGTTTCAATTGGTTGGGCTAGATTTATTATTTTTATCCTAAGCACCTCACCCATTTGTAAGTGACAAAATAGGGATTTTTATATGTTTTGTGAGATGCCTTCCATTTTTATCTTGGAAATTAGATTTAAGTCTAAGGTATGATTAAACTTTAAGTTAGATTTAAATTTAAGAATTAGTAATTTAAAAATAAACATCAATATTTGGCTTCCAAGTTTTGGCGAGGCATAGGGGTCTTCTTTGACCTTAACCTTATTGGATCAAAACCCGTTCCAAGACAAAGCCGCATAAAGAAAATACTATTTTTTAAATTCCTTGTTCAGAAATCTTGGTCTAACTAGTCGAGGATGTTGGGACCGGGTGCATGTTGACATGGATACGGGTTCGTAATTTTAAAAAAATAATTACGTACAGCGGAAGAATTAGCATAAATAATTTCTCAAATTATTTTAACCACGTATCTAGCATGCAACCTTATGATGTGTGGACATAATCACAAATTAAAATTTTGCAGAAAAATAAACTAATTTACTTAGTACCTCGCGTAACTCGAAGAAAGGGACGAGATCCAACCGTAGCGTCCCTTGGAAGCTTCGCCTCTATTCGCGTCCACACCGAGTTCTCTTCGGGATGACTTCGCAAAGCCACGAGTTTCGTGCCAACAAGAACTACTAGATTCTCCAAAGGCACAACTAGAATATCAAGAGAGAGATATGGAAACTAACAACCAAGTAACGAAATCAAGATTCCGTGAAGGGATGAAGGAGACGCGACCCGCTTCGTCTTGGTGGTGGCTCACGGCTACGGAAGGTGGTGCCGGCCCTAGAGGGAGGAGAGAAGGCGCCGGCCCTAGAGAGAGAGAGGGAGAGAATAAAAGAGAGAGAGAGATCTTGCTACTTTTTCTCTTAAATTAGGAATTCAAGCCTTGCCTTGGTTCCTTTATATAGTAGTCTCTCCATCGTCAAGTCTCCCTTTTAACGGAATAAATTTTCACAAGAAATTTATCCTATAAATTTTCTTATGAATTATTCCGTTATACCAAGTTTTATTATAACTAAATTTATAATAAAACAAACACATCTCTACTTTTATTATGGAATAAAATTTACAAGAAATTTATTATATAAATTTTTCTTATCATGGAAAAATCAATTCATAATTGATTTTATAAAATAAAATAAACCAATCCATGGTTCATTTTAATTTCCATAAAATGAATAAATTTCTATAAATTTCTTTATATAAATTTCTTTATATAAATTTCTTTATATAAATTTCTTTATATAAATTTATTTATCCATAATTTTATAAAACAAATCGCGCTTGATTTATTTTATAATTTAAACCAAATAAATTGGTTTCCCTCCATGTGGTGGCCGGCCAAACCAAAGAGGATGGGGACCCTCTTTGGCCGGCCAAACCAAGCCGCCTCCTCGCGAATTAAACACATTTAATTCGCCCAATAAGCCTTCAAAAGACTTAGCCATTTTAAGCTTCCGGTGCGCCTCTGATAAATTCAGATTCGACTTATTTCTCTTGATCGAAAAATCCAATTTTCAACTCGTTTTAAATCCCTCGGATTACTCGTTGTGCGTGTGACTAAATAGGCTTTCGATTTATTTTGGCCGTCTATAATTAACCAATTATAGAACGATCATGAGTGGCACCTAGTAGTACATCATGATCCCCAATTAATCGAAAGATCAACGGTTGACCTCAGAAATAATTCTGAAACCCTTCAGTAGCTCTAATGAATTGTGCCTCATTCCCTTCACCATCTTATACCCACTTGGTTCAGGACACGGTCTATGTGTGTCAGTCCCCACTAGGCTGACTACGTCACACCTAGCTCAAGTAATGTCTTTCTCGTTCAACGGATTCTAGTTACTCTCATGTTTCTGAGAGATTCATACTCGGAACATGTGATGCTCTGGCCAGAGGCTTTGAGTAACAATCCGACGATAGGCCTTGGGTATACATCTCCTCGCAAGGAGTGGTGAATCCTTTGTAGGTTGTTCAAACATCTTCGGGCACTTCGGCTTATACCCAATCATCCTGGGTCCACACCTCCTTGGAGATGCTTGCTTAAGATGTCAAAGTATAAGTCTTTATGACCAAGATGACTTGAATACCACAAGTCAAAGGAACATCGCACTTAAGCTGCAGTAAGAACTTCACTGACATGTCTATATGTAGACTACCATGTGAAGTTTTACAGCCAGTCACTCCAATGAACTAGTTCCCTTAACTAGCATTCATGTTTATCTCCGGACATCCCAATGTCACCAGCCAGTGAGAATCAGCTGATTAGAGAATAACCCATGCTAGTCTCAATAGAATTGATAGTGTCCGTATTTATCAATTCATCGACTAGGGACATTTTCAATACTTCACAATTGCACATATAGAGATAATCACTAGTTGTGAATTCATCACAAATTCTCTCATTCTGTGAATTGTATTGCGGACTTTCAATAAATGAGTTTAAGATCCCAATCAAATACACAAACATGTATACTCAATTAGTGAATATTCATTTATTAAAATAAATATTTATAATCATAGGGTGATTGCCTTAGGACACTTCTCTCATATTACTAACAAACTCCCACTTGGCCTAATGCCAATCGCTACGGTATCCAATACCACAGGCTTTAACATGACCCTCAAACTTACTTTGAGGCAAGGCCTTAGTTAAAGGATCCGCTATGTTCCTTTCAGTGGGAATTTTCTAAATTTGTATATCATTCCTACTTATAATCTCTCTGATCAGATGATAGCGTCGAAGCACGTGTTTGGATCGCTGATGAGACCTTGGTTTCTTTGCTTGTGCAATAGCTCCATTGTTGTCATAGTAAACCGGCACTGCTTCATCAATGGTTGGAACCCCACCAAGTTTGGAGACAAACTTCTTGATCCAGTCTGCTTCCTTTGCTGCTTCTGAAGCTGCGATATATTCCGCTTCCGTGGTAGAATCCGCTACGGTGTCTTGTTTGGAACTCTTCCAACTTATTGCGCCTCCATTCAAAGTAAATATGTATCCAGACTGAGATTTGGAGTCATCCTTATCTGTCTGGAAACTGACATCTGTATACCCACGCATTACCCTATCTCCTTCTCCATATATTAGGAACACATCCTTACTTCTTCTTAAGTACTTAAGGATTGTCTTGACAGCTGCCCAATGATCCATTCCTGGATTCGACTGGTATCTGCTTGTGACGCTCAGAGCATACGATACATCGGGCCTTGTACATAACATAGCATACATGATAGATCCTATCGCGGATGCATAAGGAATCTTATTCATGCAAATCCTCTCGTCTTCTATGCGCGGACACATAGACTTTGAAAGGTTGATCCCATGCCTGATGGGAAGGTAACCTTTCTTGGATTCCGACATGCTAAACCTTTTTAGCACTCGGTCTATATATGTAGACTGTGAAAGACCAAGCAATCGTTTTGATCTATCTCTATAGATTCTAATCCCAAGGATATAGGTTGCTTCTCCTAGGTCTTTCATGGAGAAAGTTTTGGACAACCAAATTTTAACTGTTTGTAAGACTGATATATCGTTTCCTATAAGTAATATGTCATCGACATATAACACTAGGAATACGACTGCACTCCCACTAACCTTCTTGTACACACAAGGTTCGTCTGGATTTTGTGAGAAATCAAACTCTTTGATTGTCTCATCAAAACGGATGTTCCAGCTCCAGGATGCTTGCTTCAGTCCATATATGGATCATCGAAGCTTGCATACTTTGGTTTTATCAACCGATGTGAAACCTTCAGGTTGTATCATGTATACATCCTCAAGAAGGTTTCCATTAAGGAATGCTGTTTTCACATCCATTTGCCATATCTCATAATCATAATGAGCTGCTATGGCTAGGAGCATCCGAATGGATTTAAGCATAGCTACTGGCGAATAGGTTTCGTCATAATCAATTCCTTGTTTTTGACGATATCCTTTTGCCACTAATCTAGCTTTAAAGGTAACAACATTACCTTCCATGTCGATTTTCTTCTTGAAAACCCACTTGCACCCTATGGGCTTAATCCCTTCAGGTGGGTTAACCAAGTCCCATACTTGATTTTCATACATGGAATCCATTTCCGACTTCATGGCTTCAAGCCATTTGTCCCTTTCTGAATTTTTCAGAACATCTTCATAACTGATTGGTTCGTCATCGCTTATGAGTAACACGTCGTTCGATTCGCTTATGAGAAATCTGTATCTCTCTGGAATATTGCGTATCCTATCAGACCTACGAAGAGGTGGTGTTGTTTTAGGTTCAACTAATAGCTCATCATTATGAGTTATTGGTTGTGGGTCTAGACTAGGTGTCTCTATAATGTCTATTGGAGTTTCTTGAACTTCATCAAGTTCAATGCCACTCCCACTGTTTTCTTGTAAAAGAAATTCTCTTTCCAGAAATACAGCATGCCTTGAAACAAACACCTTTTGTTCCAAGGGATGATAGAATTGGTAACCCTTCGTTTCCTTAGGGTATCCAATAAATAGGCATTTATCAGACTTAGCATCCAATTTGTCTGATATAGTCCGCTTCACATAAGCAGGACAACCCCATATCTTAAGGTGAGTTAAGTGAGGTTTCTTACTATTCCATGTCTCATATGGAGTAGTAGAGACTACCTTGGTCGGGACTCTGTTTAGCAAGTAAACAACTGTCTTTAGTGCATAGCCCCAAAAGGATTTTGGAAGAGTTGCATGATTCATCATCGACCTAACCATGTCCATCAAGGTTCGGTTGCGCCTCTCAGATACACCATTATGCTATGGTGTATACGGCGGAGTCCATTGGGACAATATCCCATTGTCCCTAAGATAATCTTGAAACTCTTGACTTAAGTATTCACCACCCTGATCGGATCGAAGTATCTTAATACTTTTGCCAAGCTGTTTCTCTACTTCATTTCTGAACTCTTTGAATTTCTCAAAAGCTTCAGATTTGTGTTTCATCAAGAACACATACCCGAATCGTGAGTGATCATCGATAAAGGTGATGAAGTAGCTATAGCCTCCTTGTGCAAGAGTTGACATTGGTCCACATACATCAGTATGTATTAGACCAAGCAATTCTCCCACTGGATTACCTTTTCTGGAAAAGGATAATTTGGCCATCTTGCCTTTTAAGCATGATTCGCATGTATCAAATGAACCGGGTTCAAATGATTCCAAAATTCCACATCGGTGTAATTTGGTCATGCGCTTCTTACTTACATGGCCAAGACGACAATGCCATGTGTAGGAGTCTATTCGATTATCTATTCGAGCACGTTTGTTGCTAACTTCGATATTGAAAACGTCACCGGATAAATCTAACGTGTAGATACCATTGCACAAAGTTCCATTCCCATAAAGAACGCCATTTTAAGTTATGTAACAACAATTGTTACTAAAAGTTAAATGATAACCCTTTTTATTCAAACATGAAATAGATACAATGTTCTTTATTAACGAAAGAACAAAATAACAATTATCCAATTCTAAGACACGTCCAGTAGGAGCTTTAGCAAATATGTTCCGATGGCAACAGCAGCAATCTTTGCTCCATTTCCAACTCGCAAATTCGCTTCTCCTTTGACGAGTCTTCTTCTATTCCTTAGCCCCTGTATGTCATTACATATATGTGAGCTACACCTAGTATCAAGTACCCAGGTATTTGAGGAAATAGAGTGACATTCAATAACGAAGATACCTGAAGAGGATGGAGCATCGGATGCCTTCTTCTTCAAGGACTCAAGATAAACCTTGCAGTTTCTTCGCCAGTGACCCTCCTTGCCATAATGATGGCAAGTTCCTTTTGGTGTCTTTTCAGTCTTTTTGGCCTTTTTCTTCTTTCCTTTATTCTGTTCTTTGGCCTTCCTCTTAGAACCTTTCTTCGAGGAACCAACTAACAGTACCGTCTTTTGATCCTGCTTTACAGAAGGCTCTACAGTCTTCAGCAGGTTGAGCAACTCAGGAATGGTAGTCTCCAGCTTGTTCATCCGATAGTTCATCACAAATTGTGAATAGCTTTTGGGCAAACAATGCAAAATTAATTCAATACTTAGCTCATGATCCATTGCAAAACTGAGTGTGCTCAGTCGCTCAATGTACCCCAACATCTTTAACACAAACTGTGAGGCAGAAGTGCCTTCCTGCATCCTAGAGGTGAAGAGGAGTCTGGAGACTTCGAACCTTTCGGATCTCGCCTGCTCTTCAAACAACTCATGAAGATGGAAGATGATGGTATAAGCATCCATATGCTCATGCTGCTTTTGCAGCATAGGTACCATAGAGGCTAGCATGATGCAACTCGCAAGTTCAGAATCGGTCACATGTTTCTGATAAGCCACTAACTTGTCTAGAGTTGCACCTTCTGGAGGACGGTTGGGAAGTTGATCTTCAATGACATAAGCAAGCTTCTCTGCCTTGAGGACTATCCTCAGGTTTCGAAGTCAGTCCATGAAGTTTGGCCCAGTTAGTTTATTGGTGTCCAAAATGGAATGCAAATTCAGAGAAGACATGATCGAGTGATTAACCTAGAAATACAAATTGAGCTTATGTGAGAAGATGATAAAGAATGTATCAACATACATTAATAAAATCCTATTTATTTTCAAATTGAATAACCCTTTTGATCAATTCGGGAGATCGTAGGAACATCTCCAAATAGGTTGATATCCAACCATAGATAAGAACAACCATGGCTGTGGCCATCAAGTTATTCTTAGCTATGAAGGTAGGTAATTATACCGATTACACATCACATATATGTAACTATCACTTTATGCTATCAACTAATTGAATGTTTGCATAAATCATTGGGTTGTTAACTCATTAACAAGTATGCAACATTATACATAGCACCCAACTGCACCTCTCTTTACATCGACCTTGGCTGTGGCACAACAAATCGATGCTCTAAGCTTAAGGCTGACCCATTAATCAAGAAATAGTTTTAATATGGTTGGAGCTCATTCAACCGTTTAGTCAGGCTTGGATGTGTCCAACAACCAAAACTAAGGATTGACCTCTGACTCCAACTATATTATTCATAAACTAATTCCATGGTTTGAACATGTTGAGGTTCAAGCCGGGCATGGATGTGTCCATCAACCCAAACGAGAAACAAAACTCCGATTCTAACCATATTAATGGAAGGTGTTGGCCTCAATATTTTGTAAGGGGTTTTGGGTCTCATCCTTTCTTTTCTAAACACATTCATGACATATAATTATGTCATGACTAACGATTTCCTTAATAAAGTATGTATGTGACTTAATTTATCAAGTCTCATTAATTGAATTAGGAACCAGATTTCCTAATTCTAATTTCATACTTTATTCAAGGAATTGTTTTGGGAAACAATTTCCTAAATTGTCATAATCAATTTCGAAAATAATATGTTTAAGACTTTGATTTCTCTAAATCAAATCTTATTAAATTAAGAGACAGATTCCCTTAATTTAACCACATATTATTTTTATGAAAATCTCTTTTAAGAAAACTCTATAGGAAACCATTTTCCTAATTAATTTTGGAGACAACAATATGTAAGAGCATCACCTCTTAAATCAAATTTCCAAGATTTGATCACATATTCTATTCATGGATTAATTAATTACAACAAATTGTTTTCTAAGGGTGGCTCCCCGAGGCTCAGATACCCAAAGAAAAGTAATTTGTCATAAATCCAATTTGGTCCGCTCCCCGAGGCGTAACCAAATTAAACATGACAATTTTATTCAAAATGGGAAATTAAATTACAACAACTAACTTTAAATTGGACGGCTCCCTGAGGCTCAATCCAAAATAAAGAATTTTGTTAATAATTTAAAACCAATTCAAATTTAATTGTCGATTAATGATCCATAAATTTGTCTAAACTTTCTTGAAAGAATGTGCCCAAAATTACGAGATTTCATAATAGGTTTTCAGAATAATTGTAAGTTTCTGGTACAAAGAAAACTTACATATTTCCAAAATTGAAAATTTTCCAAAATAGGAAATTTCCAAATTTGGAAAGTTTCCAAAAATGGGAAGTTTTCACAATTATCATAAAATTTCAGAAACTAGGATATTTCAAAAGTTTGCGAAATTTCATGAGGATTTTCAAACTTTGAAATTCCTAAATCTAAAATTTATCATAATTGGAAAGTTTCCATGATCGAAAATTTTTTCAAAATTGAGATCATGATAAAGTTTTCTGCAAAACAATTATATGATTATGTCGAACACTAACCGGCTCTGATACCACTGTTGGGACCGGGTGCATGTTGACATGGATACGGGTTCGTAATTTTAAAAAAATAATTACGTGCAGCGGAAGAATTAGCATAAATAATTTCTCAAATTATTTTAACCACGTATCTAGCATGCAACCTTATGATGTGTGGACATAATCACAAATTAAAATTTTGCAGAAAAGTAAACTAATTTACTTAGTACCTCGCGTAACTCGAAGAAAGGGACGAGATCCAACCGTAGCGTCCCTTGGAAGCTTCGCCTCTATTCGCGTCCACGCCGAGTTCTCTTCGGAATGACTTCGCAAAGCCACGAGTTTCGTGCCAACAAGAACTACTAGATTCTCCAAAGGCACAACTAGAATATCAAGAGAGAGATATGGAAACTAACCACCAAGTAACGAAATCAAGATTCCGTGAAGGGAGGAAGGAGACGCGACCCGCTTCGTCTTGGTGGTGGCTCACGGCTAGGGAAGGTGGCGCCGGCCCTAGAGGGAGGAGAGAAGGCGCCGGAACTAGAGAGAGAAAGGGGCGTCGGCCCTAGAGAGAGAAAGGGGCGCCGACCCTAGAGAGAGAAAGGGGCGCCGGCCCTAGTGAGAGAGAGGGAGAGAATAAGAGAGAGAGAGAGCTTGCTACTTTTTCTCTTAAATTAGGAATTCAAGTCTTGCCTTGGTTCCTTTATATAGTAGCCTCTCCATCGCCAAGTCTCACTTTTAACGGAATAAATTTTCATAAGAAATTTATCCTATAAATTTTCTTATGAATTATTCCGTTATACCAAGTTTTATTATAACTAAATTTATAATAAAACAAACACATCTCTCCTTTTATTATGGAATAAAATTTACAAGAAATTTATTATATAAATTATTCTTATCATGGAAAAATCAATTTATAATTGATTTTATAAAATAAAATAAACCAATCCATGGTTCATTTTAATTTCCATAAAAAGAATAAATTTCTATAAATTTCTTTATATAAATTTCTTTATATAAATCTCTTTATATAAATTTCTTTATATAAATTTATTTATCCATAATTTTATAAAACAAATCGCGCTTGATTTATTTTATAATTTAAACCAAATAAATTGGTTTCCCTCCATGTGGTGGCCGGCCAAACCAAAGAGGATGGGGACCCTCTTTGGCCGGCCAAACCAAGCCACCTCCTCGCGAATTAAACTCATTTAATTCGCCCAATAAGCCTTCAAAAGACTTAGCCATTTTAAGCTTCCGGTGCGTCTCTGATAAATTCAGATTCGACTTATTTCTCTTGATCGGAAAATCTAATTTTTAACTCGTTTTAAATGCCTCGGATTACTCGTTGTGCGTGTGACTAAATAGGCTTTCGATTTATGTTGACCGTCTATAATTAACCAATTATAGAACGATCATGAGTGGCATCTAGTAGTACATCATGATCCCCAATTAATCGAAAGATCAACGGTTGACCTCAGAATAATACTGAAACCCTTCAGCAGCTCTAATGAATCG
>JAGFNQ010002959.1:74371-225186 GCA_024364735.1 Boesenbergia rotunda | reverse complement strand
CTCTTATAGAAAGTTCGTCCCGAACTTTAAACAATTCCCCAGGTATTCAGATGTAAAAATTGGGGTGTTACAATCCTACACACCTTATAAAAGTTCGGTCCCGAACTTTAAAATGTTCCGGATACTTTGATCGCATCATATCTTCTTGTTCCCAGGTGGCTTCTTCGAACTGCTCGTTCCGCCACAGAACCTTTACTAAGGATATTTCCTTGTTCCTTAGTCTTTTAAATTCCCGATCAAGGATCTGGATCGGTCGGCGTTCGGAACTAGGACTCTCTTGTTCTTGCACTGGTGGGGGTTCTATAATTTGAATTGCATCAGGGATACACTTCTTGAGCATCGACACGTGGAAGACGTTGTGGATAGCCGCCATTTCTGGCGGTAACTCCAGCTCGTAGGCCACCTTGCCTATTCGTCTCAAAATCCGATAGGGTCCCACGTATCGTGGACTCAGTTTCCCCTTCTTTCCGAATCTCATCACCCCTTTCATAGGGGCTACCTTCAGAAATACCGAATCCCCAACCTCAAACTCAAGCGGTCTGCGTCGCTTATCAGCGTAGCTCTTCTGCCGACTCTGTGCAGTCTCTATTCTCTGGCGGATATTCTCAATAGCCTGAGTGGTCTCATTGACAATATCAATCTGGAGTCCCATCTCCTTCCTTTCACCACTCTCATGCCAGCATAAAGGAGATCTGCATTTTCTTCCGTACAGTGCTTCGTACGGTGCCATCCCGATAGTAGCCTGATAACTATTGTTATAAGCAAACTCTGCCAGGCTCAGGTATCGACACCAGCTTCCCTTGAAGTCCAAGACGCAAGCCCGTAACATATCTTCTAGTATCTGGTTTACTCGTTCAGTCTGCCCGTCAGTCTGGGGGTGAAAGGCTGTACTGAACTTCAGCTTCGTGCCAAGGGCCTTCTGCACGTGTCCCCAAAAATCAGAAGTAAATCGACCATCTCGGTCAGAGACGATGGTCTTGGGAACCCCGTGTAGTCGGACAATCTCCTTGACGTAGAGTTGAGCCAACTGCTCCACTGAATAAGTCATCCTGATAGCCAGAAAATGCGCGGACTTGGTCAGCCGGTCCACAATCACCCATATACTATCATATCCATTCGTAGTCCGAGGCAGCCCTGATATGAAATCCATAGATATGTCCTCCCATTTCCACTCGGGAATAGGTAGAGGCTGCAGAACTCCCCCAGGTCTCTGGTGTTCTGCTTTGACCCTCTGGCAGGTCAAACACATGCTAATATAATGGGCTACATCATTCTTCATGCCGGACCACCAAAATTTACCTTTCAGATCTTGATACATCTTGGTAGACCCAGGATGCATCGCGTAAGGTGTGCTGTGAGCTTCCTCGAGTATCCTTGTCCGTAAGTCGGAGTCGTCGGGAACGCATAATCGATCCCGGAGATATAAAACTCCACTATCGGAAATCCGGAATCCCTCGCCCTTGCCTTCAAGAATCTCTTGCTTGATTCTCTGAAGACTCGGATCAAGATTCTGCTTCTCCAGAATACCATCAAATAATGTCAGCGCAATCTGTAGAGTAGAAAGCTGTCCCGATATAATCTCGATTCCGAAATCCATAATCTCTTTCCCTAAGGGTTGTGACAAAGCTGACAAGGATATTAAAGTAGCACATGATTTCCTACTCAGAGCATCGGCTACCTTGTTGGCTTTTCCCGGATAGTACAGGATCTCACAATCGTAGTCCTTGACCATCTCGTGCCATCGGCGTTGTCGCATATTCAGGTCTTTCTGGGTGAAGAAATACCGCAGACTCTGGTGGTCAGTAAAGACCTTGCACTGAGTGCCATATAAATAATGCCTCCATGTTTTCAGCGCAAAGACCACCGCTGCTAATTCCAAATCATGGGTAGGATAATTCTTTTCATGTTCCTTCAGTTGCCTAGAGGCATAGGCAATTACCTTCCCATTTTGCATAAGTACAGCTCCGAGTCCAAGTTTGGATGCGTCGCTGTACATATCGAAACCCGTATCATTTTCCGGAAGAGTCAATATAGGAGCGCTAGTCAGTCTCCTTTTCAGTTCAGAGAAACTCTTCTCGCATTCGTCGGTCCAAATATATTTCTTGTCCTTCTTAGTCAGAGCTGTCATAGGAGCCGCAATTCGAGAGAAGTTCTCTACGAATTTTCTGTAGTATCCGGCTAGCCCCAGAAAACTTCTGACCTCACTGGCATTCTTGGGTCTGGACCAGTTACTTACGGCCTCAATTTTAATTGGGTCGACCATCACTCCGTCCTTGGAGATGATATGCCCCAAGAATGATACTTGATTCAGCCAGAACCCACATTTAGAAAATTTAGCATACAGTTGTTCTTTCTGAAGAATCTGTAATACTATACCCAGGTGCTCTGCATGCTCTTCGGAAGTCCTCGAATAAATAAGGATGTCGTCGATGAAGACGATCACAAATCTGTCGAGAAATGCCGAGAAAATCCGATTCATAAGGTCCATGAATATTGCCGGAGCATTAGTAACTCCGAACGGCATCACTACGAACTCATAATGTCCGTATCTTGTCCGGAAAGCAGTTTTGGGTATATCCTCATTTTTCACCCGGACTTGGTGATAACCAGACCTCAGATCAATCTTAGAGAAAACCGTAGCTCCCTTTAACTGATCGAACAGGTCATCTATCCTGGGTAGAGGGTACCTGTTCTTTACGGTCACATTGTTTAATGCTCGATAGTCGATACACATACGCATCGACCCGTCCTTCTTCTTGACGAACAGTACGGGAGCTCCCCAGGGGGAATGACTAGGGCGGATAAGTCCCTTGTCGAGAAGCTCTTGTAGCTGTCCTTGCAATTCCTTCAATTCAGTCGGCGCCATTCGGTATGGTGCCTTCGAGATGGGGTTAGTACCAGGAATCAAATCAATGGCAAATTCAACCTCTCTTTCCGATGCTAACCCTGGTAAGTCATCAGGAAATACCTCTGGATAGTTGCATACAACTTTGACGTCTTCTAGCTTCGGGTCCTCTGTAGGACGTGTATCAACCACATGAGCTAGAAATCCAGAACATCCATTCTCTAACATTTTCCTTGCTTTCAGAGCCGATAAGAATTTGCCAGTCTTCTTCTTCGGCTCTCCGATAAATTCAAAGAGAATCCCCGTCTCAGGTCGGAAGATGACCCTTCGTTTTCGGCACTCAATAGAAGCGCCGTATTTATCCAAGAAATCCATGCCCAATATTATGTCATAATCTGACATGGCAAGCACTATCAGATCGCAGTAGAGTTCTCTATCTGCAACTCTGATTGGTGCGGCACGTAGCATTTGGGTAGAGGGCATCACCTCTCCCGAGGGCAATGTAGTTAGAAACTTGCAATCTAGTTCTTGCAGTGGCATCTCATATCTCGTGGCATATAGCATAGAAATAAAGGAATGCGTTGCTCCAGTGTCAAATAATGCAGTAGCAGGATGACTGTAAATAATTATCTGACCTGTGACAACGGTAGAGGCAGTCGCCACGTCTTCCTTTGTAAGCGAGAAAACCCGGGCGTCTGTTGTAGCAGGCGGGGCTTCTAATAGCCCCTGATAAATAGGAGTACCATCAATCGCAGCCTGCATATGGTGAAGCTGGGGAGGAGCA
Source organism: Boesenbergia rotunda (assembly GCA_024364735.1). Lineage (NCBI taxonomy): Eukaryota > Viridiplantae > Streptophyta > Magnoliopsida > Zingiberales > Zingiberaceae > Boesenbergia > Boesenbergia rotunda. Next base: position 221,557 of record JAGFNQ010002959.1, on the reverse strand, counting down.
CCTTTGTGCTGAATATACTGCTGCTGAGGTGCCTTAGCGGCAGTAGGACACTCTCTGGCAAAGTGTCCTTCCTTCCCGCAAGTATAACATCTTTTGGCACCCCAATAGCATGCCCCAAGGTGCATCTTCCCACAGGTGGCACAAGGAGGGTGCTTAGGCTTCTTGCCTTTCTGATCACCATTAGACTTGTTCCATGGCCTTCTTTTCCCATTGTGGTTCTTCTTCCAGTGGGGGTTGGTGTTCTGAGTCTTTTGATTTCCTGACTGACTCTGATTCTGTGTACTGACTGGGGTCTGCTTTTGCTGGCTGATATTCTTCAGATAGTGCTCAGCATTCAAGGCACCACTGACTAGCTCTTCTGCAGTCTGTGGCCTATGAACGCCACCAGCTACACTCAGAGCAATGTCGGGCCTAAGCATTCTTAGCATTAATCTGACCCTTTCCTTTTCAGTACTAACCAACTCAGGACACAATCGTGCCAGTCGGTTAAATTTCTGGACGGCCTCGTTGACAGAGAGATTCCCCTGTCGGAATTCGATGAACTCATCGAAATGTCTATTGGTCACCCTCATATGAAAGAACTCCTCCAGAAATTCAGACTCAAAATCCTTCCATTTCATCTGGTCCACTGGTCTTCTGGCCTTCACCCGTTCCCACCACATCCGAGCATCGCCGGAGAGGCAAAACGAGACACACTTGACCTTCTCGTGTTCCGGCCAGTCAAGAAGTTCTACAGTGCTTCCCACTGTTTTGAGCCAGGACTGGGCGTCCCACGGCTCGCAGATGCCGGAGAACTTATCCGGCTTCAGTCGTTGCCACTGTATCAAATAGGCCTCTTGTCGGACTGCTCTGGCCATAGTGTCCGAGGGTGCCTGTGCAGTCGGAGGCTCAGTGGTTACGGCGTTCTGACTTCCCGCAGGAGTGGCAGTGTTAATCTGCTGGGTCATCAGAGTGGTTATCATCTGCTGCTGCTCAGTGACCTGACGCTGCAGCTCAGTGATCACCTGCATCAGATCAGGTGGGGGTGCTGTCTCGTTACCCCTAGTTCTACGCCCTCTAGTCATATCTATTAACAGTAAATAGATAGATATAAGCCTTAACACCACTTTGTTAGGCAAGCATCAATCATCTCATATAGTAGTACTGTACATGAAATAAAGTAAAGCGAGTTAGGATTTCTTACTTGGAAGCGGCAGAAGGAAGCTTGATGTGTGTGTGATGGAGGGGAAACTTGCTCTGATACCAACTTGTAACGCCCTACCTTATATCTACCCTAAAGGCGGGGTTACGGTCCATACATTCATATCGTTCATCAAATAAAGCATGTATATTCCAAAGTAAACAGTTACAATACATGAACTCGTAATAAGCATGCTTATTAAAGACTAATTTACCAAGCAAGATTTTTTTCCATTTCTTTTATATCTACATGCATTTACAACCTAATCGGAAAATCATTTAACACACTATAGCATGGAATCCTAAGTAAGAATATAGCATGAGTCGTCTAGTCTTAGATACATGTCAAAGAAACATTCAAAGAAACAGACATAGGAAATCTATAGCATTTCACCTAATATGCATACGATAAAATTAAATATTACTTATCTAGCATGACATAGGTTTCATGTCACTAACTTAGTCATCACATGTTCAGAGTATAACAATACAATTTCATAGGGAAGCAGTTTAGATTCTAGATAAAACAAGGTAGATAGAATCTTTTATTCTTTCCCGAGCCATCACCACACACATCCTCCAACCTTCCATCTGCCTCTTCCTTTAGTTCGAGTATTTCTTACCGCTATCTGCAGCATAAGACAATACATAAACTAATAAGCAAAACATGCTTAGTAAGAATCCGGGCCTACTCGCAAAACCATATCGATACATCATATCATGTACACAGTAATCAAGATAGAACAAGATTATAAGCCTCATAAGCATCTCATCAAAGCATCATGCATCATAAGCATCTCATCAAGCATCATGCATCATAAGCATCTCATCAAGCATCATGCATCATAAGCATCTCATCAAATATCTCTAAGTACTTTACAGAACAAGATCATCACATAATGAGAAAACAATATGTTTTTCAAAAAGTTCCATAATGGTAAGTACTTCAAAATAACATATCATCATCCAGGGCCCAGTTGTCGTACCACATCATCATGCGCGTTCCCTAATAAATTGGGGTAGCGAGCCACCAATCTAATTAGAGCAGGACCCTTCCGTCCTACCAATGCCATGACCCTTCCGTACATGCTCATTGGATTTGTTTAACGACCCCCTTCCGAGTCGGGTAGACAACTTTCCAAAGTAAAGTAATTTATCATGCAATTACTCATATAAGTATATGCCTAAAGGTACTCTTTAATCACTTCTCAAAGGGACACACCACGCATTCGGGTGCTCTTGATCCCCTAGGGACACACCACGCATTCGGGTGCTCTTGATCCCAGTTTCAATAGAGTATCCTTTTTATGCATATTATCAACCACATCATAATCACATCATATTCATATCATAAGAGTGCCCCATGGCTATAAGACATGCTTTTATACCTAACAAGATAGGTCACATAATTTATACACATATCACATATGTAATAGCATGCTTCATGGTCTCACTAGGTACTTCCCAACCCTAGAACTAGGGTTGGCCGAAACATGCAAGTAAGGGAATTTGGTTTTCCAAGCAAGCATTCATTCAAGCATTTCTACCAACATCTCAAGTACCTTTCATGTTAACAATTTAAACATGGTTTATATCTCATATTGGGATTAGCATTCACTAACCCTAATCCCTAGGTCTTGGCCGAAACCTATCTAAACCCTAGCCCTAGTTTCATAGGGTAAGAGTATCAAATATTCATACAAACATATATTCAAACACTTGATCTACATTCCTAAGCATGAATCCATTAGAGAAAATCATAAAATCCCCAAACCCTAAATTCTATCATGCTTGGCCGAAAGTTGTAGGGCACTAAAACCCTAATTCTTGTCTTTCCAAAAATTTGGAAACATCACATATGAGTATAAAGTTCCTAGGGGTACTAGCATGTATCAAAGTATGATCAAAAGCCTTCTCTTGGATCTCCAAGCATAGGTGGCCGAAACCCATTAAAGGACAAACCCTAGGTTTTGTTCTTGATACCTTGAAGAAAATCTATCTACATGTATACCCTAAATCTTAAGGTCTTCCCATGCATCAAGTTGGATCAAAAACCTTCTCTTGGACCCCTTACAAGAGTTGGCCGAAACTTCCACTAGGGAAGTTCTTGCAAATTTTCAAAGGGATGAAACAAACATACATCCAATAACCATTATGCCACAGGCGAGAGGATACTTACATCCTAGCGCTGGAAATTTCGCCTTCTTGAAATCGTAGGGTACCCTACACTTGGAGGGTATGCAAAGATCTTCTCTTCCAAATCTTCTTTCTAGTAGTCCTTGGTCTTGGTAGGAGCAAGAACCTTCAAAGGTCTTCTTCCTTCCAACTTTTCTAGGGCTAGAACCCTAGTGTTGATTTTCGAAAATGGAAGGGGAAGGGAGAAAGGGTTTTCGGTTGGGAGAAGTGAAGAAGAAGAAGAAAAGAAATGGAAGTTATTCCAACTTCCCATATTTATACCTTTCTCATGAAAAGACATGTCTCTTCACTCTTACCCACTTAACAAGCATGTTCCTTTCTCCTTCTACAAGATTATTACTTGGTTCATTGGTTATGACATGGTGAGTGCAACTAGGAGGTCCAAGGTTCAATCCTTGGTTCCTCCACTTTGCACTTTCTTTTTAGCACCATTCATTTCCAAGCCCAATAAACCAAGCCCATCATGAAATTTCATAATATGAATAATATTTTATGAATTCAGAATATTTCATAATATTCCAAAAATATTATTTCATAATATTTTTAATATTCCATTTTCATGAATATAATATTTCATGCTAATATTTCATGATAATAATATTTCATGAATATAATATTTCATGCATATAATATTTCATGCATTCATAACATTTTATAGCATGTGATTGCATGAATTTTATATCATTTCATTATAACCATTTTCATACATTGTCATGATTTTACATTGACAAATTTGGGGTGTTACAATCCTCCCTCTCTTATAGAAAGTTCGTCCCGAACTTTAAACAATTCCCCAGGTATTCAGGATTGTAAAAATTGGGGTGTTACATCAGGATACAACAACAGACCATGGGCACAACGGAGCACTCGTTGCTCGTGGCGAACTGAGGAAGTACCCAACTGCTATCAGAGGAGGTCGGGAATGAGGTGGAAGAGAATCTCGTTCTCTCTGTCTGTTTTTTCTGTCTTTTGCTCTCGGTCACACAACCCCTCTATATAGGCTCAGACCCCTGTAGTATTCAATGACGAATTAATCGTCAATTATTGACAATTAACCGGCCAGATCTAAATGTCTGGGGGTTACTGATCTTGCATTAATCAAAATTAATGCATCAGTTACATTTGAGCAAAAATAATTTTCAAAATGTTGGTTCATCTGCTTGGATAAATTTTGCCCCGACCGGTCAGGCATTCGACGCACGCAGGTCCTGCATGCACGCACACAAGTTCACATGGTTCAGTACAAATCTGGGCCCTAGATTCACACCCCCCCTGCGCACCCACGCGTGAGAGAGAGTCTCTCCCCTAGCATTTGTTCGCAACTAACATACTTGTGAAATAATATAAACCAACCATTTTACCTTAAAACTCCCAATGTGGGACTAAAGCCCCACTCACAAGGGAGTCTCTTTATTCGCCACCTTACTTTCTACTCACTAGAAAGTCCCAATGTGGGACTAAAGTCTTACCACCTGCCTTTCCATTCATATGATATCCAACAATCTATCCAATAAAGGAAAGATTAATTATGGCATGCAATCATTGTTCGAATCGATGTGCTGCTAGAGGGGGGTGAATAGCTCATTACCCCCAATACGTCGGTTTTCTTCCTACACGTGTTAGCGTGCGCAAGCGGAAATACAAATAACTCAAATAAACAAACACTAACACAAACCATTTACGTGGTTCGGAGATAAAACTCCTACTCCACGGTAGTCCGTAAGGTGGACGATCTCGATCCGTCGGTGGATGAGTCCCCGGAAGACCTCCGGCTAGCTCGTGTAGCTCCTTCTGGGTGGAGAAAGCTCGCCACAACTCACACAAGACCTCTGAGCACAAAGACTACTAATTGGCCTTTAAGCAAAGCCAATTTTGTGAACCCTAGCCAGCCAAACCGAGTTCCCTTAAATAGAGCTCGTGGCTGAACTAGCCGTTACCAGTCGACTGGTGTCAACACCAATCGACTGGTTTCAACTGAATCTGAACGTTACAGCCCAACGTTTGAATTTCCAATCGACATCAGTCGACTGCACAGAGGATCAGTCGACTGCTCTTTCTGTGCCAACTACTAGTCGACTGATTCAAGCATCAGTCGACTGCCGAAACCTTAATCCTAGGGTTTCCCTTCCTGAGTACAATTCTCTCAGCACTTGGACCCTCACGACTCAACTAACTGTTCACTTAGCAGCCTCGACCTGTTGCTTTCAAATATTTTTCGACTTTGGCTCTCGTCCCTCGGATGCATACGACCCCGCGGCTCCTCCTCATGTCATCCTTTGCATATACCTCGAAGTACGCTCCCCTCGGCTCATCGTTCCTACTTTGTCCACAGTCCCTGGATGTATACAAGTTCACGGCTTGTCTCCTCATGCCATCCTTCATCAGACCCGAAGCCGTCCAGCTAAGCCAATGTGTATCCTGCAAACTTGCACACTCAAATACACATATCAAATACAATGGTGAACCTAACTTAGACCTTTTGTCCAAACATCAAAACACATGGTTATTCCGGACCATAGATTGCTCTAACAATCTCTCCCTTTGTGATGTTTGGCAATACGTTTAAGTTAGGGAAAACAAATAGCAAATACAATGATAAATAAACAATTAGACTTACGTTGCCAAGACTTCACCTTGGACTTATACCGCTAATGCATCTACCAATGCAATGCAAACATGCAAGGATCCTATCACAAGGCATCCCCACACCTAAACTCTCCCTTGATGTGAGCTCCTCCTTTTCTCCTTCTTCTCCCATTTCCTCAAGTGCTCCAACTTCTTGAATTCTCCTTTCCTTGAGCATTTGGTGTGGTAATGTCCTAGCTCACCACATGTGAAGCACCTAATGTGCTTCTTCTTCATTTTAGCTCCATCCCTACAACTCATGTTAGTTTTTAAATTAATTGAATTGAGTTTAGGGTTTGCCTTCTTTTTCTTACCCTTTGGACACTTGTCCTTATAGTGTCCCTTTTCATTGCACCTAAAACAAATAATGTGGTCTTTTGACTTTGCTTTGGCAGAGGTGGAAGCTTCTTCTTGCTCCGGTATTGAGGATGAACTCTCCTCCCCCTCAATCCTTAAAGTGGAGACTTCTTCTTCACCCTTTGATGAAGTGGATGGTTCTTCTTCATCTTGTGTCACTTCACTTGAGGAGGTGGATGATTCTTTTTCTTCTTTCTCCTACTCTTCGGATGTTGAGTTTCTTTCCTCATCCAATTTGTTCACTTCTTCTTCTTCTTGGACCAATAAGCCCATCTCCTTGGACATTTCTTCTTGTGTAGGCTTTTGATGAAGAGCAATCACTTTACTTTGTTATTCATGAGCACACTTGTACTCACCTACATGACTAATTATATCATTAGGCAAAACATTAAGTAAAATTGATATTATCTTATCATTTGCCTTTGATTATGTTTATTGCTCCCCATTCCAATATCATGGTCGGAGCTTTTTCCTGTGTATATCTTTCGAGGCTTCAAATGGTTCTTCAAGTGTGATCAATAGATCCCAATCCATGCCAAACCAAGTTTTCACCCGCAACCTCCACTAGTTGAAGCTCTCGTGATCACATGGAGGTGGGACGTTAATGCCATCCCCCAAGCGTTCTTCAAGCGCCATTTCCTCTAGTCTTTTGCTCTCTCGGCGGTTAGTCCATAGACGAGCGATCGTAGCTTTGATACCACTTGTTGGGATCGATGTACCAGCTGGAGGGGGGGGGTGAATAGCTCGTTGCCCCCAATGCATCGATTTTCTTCCTACACATGTTAGCATGTGCAAGCGGAAATACAAATAACACAAAACAAACGCTAACACAAACCGTTTATGTGGTTCAGAGATAAAACTCCTACTCCACGGTAGTTCGTAAGATGGACGATCCCGATCAATCAGTGGATGAGTCCCCAGAAGACCTCCGGCTAGCTCGTGTAGCTCGTTGTGGGTGGAGAAACCTCGCCACAACTCACACAAAACCTCGGAGCATAAAGACTACTAATTGGTCTTTAACCATAGCCAATTTCATCAACCCTAACCAGCCAAACCGAGCTCCCTTAAATAGAGCTCATGGTTGAACTAGCCGTTACCAGTTGACTGGTTTCAACCGAATCCGAACGTTATAGCCCAACGTTCGAATTCCTAGCCGACACCAGTCGACTGCACAGAGGATCAGTTGACTGATCTTTCTATGCCAACTACCAGTTGATTGATCCAAGCATCAGTCGACTGCCCAAACCCTAAACCTAGGGTTTTCCTTCCTGAGTATAATTCTCTCAGCACTCGGACCTCACGACTCAGTTGTCTCTTCACCTAGCAGCCTCGACCAGTTGCCTTCAAGCCTTCTTCGACTTTAGCCCTCGCCCCTCGGATGCATACGAGCCTGCGGCTCGTCTTCATGTTATCCTTCGCGTATGCCTCAAAGTGCACTTTCCTCGGCTCATTGTTCCTACTTTGTCCATGGTTCCTCAGATGCATTCAAGCCCACGGCTTGTCTCCTCATGCCATCCTTCACCGGACCCGAAGCCGTTCAGCTAAGCCTATGTGTATCTTGCAAACCTACACATTCAAATACACATATCAAATACAAGGGTGAATTTAACTTAAACCCTTTGCCCAAACATCAAAACACATGGTCACTCCGGACCATAGATTGCTCCAACAATCATGAGTATAATAAATTTAGAAATATTATTTTTGTTATCGATCCGTGTTATGCCAAATATAATAATAATCAATTCAGTGAAATCAATCCATATTGATTTTGATATGATGCCAAATATAATAAAACTCAATTGATTGAAATTAATTTGAGATTATCATCCATTATTATCATTACCTCCCAACAAACTCAATGGGAATGCTTGAACGTTAAGTTTGAGTGCTAGCTTGGCAAAACGTTATCTGGATTAAGGCTTCGTAAATATATCAGCAAGTTGATCTTCTGTAGAGATGTAAGAAACCGAAAGGCGTCAAGTCGCCACACGCTCACGAACAAAATAAAAATCAATCTCTATGTGCTTGGTATGAGCATGAAAAATTGGATTTGCTGCAAGATAAGTTGCTCCAATATTATCACACTAGATTTTAGGAATAACGTCTTGAGAAAAGTGTAATTTTGAAAGAAGAGATTGTAACCAAATAATTTTGGACGTTGTGTTTGCTATGACTTTATATTCAACATCAGTGCTTGAGCGAGAGACTGTAGGTTACTTCTTTGAAAGCCAAGAAATAAGATTTCGCCTAAGAAATATGGCATACCCACTAGTAGAATGTCTATCCTCGGGAGATTCGGCCCAATCTGCATCACTGTAGACAATCAACTCTCAAGAGGGCTGACGATATAAAAGAAGACTATATAGAATAGTGCCTTTAAGATATCGAAGAATTCTCTTAACAGCTTCCCAATGGTGTTCAGTATGAGAATGCATAAATTAACAAACACAATTGACAGCAAAAGCAATATTGGATTGTGTAATAGTGACATATTGTAAGGCACCAATAATGCTTTGGTAAATCTGAGGGTAACCATTAAAGAGGAGGATGAAGGTGCAGTATAACCACCTTCAATGATTGGTGTGGAGATAGGATGTGCATCATCCATTTTAGCTCGTTGTAGAATTCCAGTGATATATTTGCTCTGAGAGAGAAGACATCCTTTTGGATGTGAGAGAAATTCTATGCTAAGGAAAAAACGAGTGTTGCCAACAACTCGAATAGGAAATTCTTGATGAAGAAGTTGAAATAAAGTAGCGATGTCGTTTTGATCGCTACCAGTTATTAAGATATCATCAACATAAATCAGAACAAATATTGAAAATTCCTCATTGCATTTGTAGAAAAGGAAAGAGTTAGTTTTTGAGCCAAAAAATCCTTAAGTATGAAGCCAGGTAGATAGACGATGAAACCATGCATGAGGGTGCTTGCCGAAGACCATATATAGATTTCTGAAGTTAACATACATGTGTTGGAAGTTGCAGGCAGATAAATCCAAGTGGTTGCTCCATAAAAATAGTTTCTTCAAGGTGTCCATGAAGGAAAGCATTGAAAACATCTAATTGTCGTATCGGCCAATCGGAGCTGACAGCTATAAATAGTAACAATTTGACAATTGTAATTTTGACAACTAGACTGAATGCATCATTAAAGTCAATACCTGGTTGTTGATTAAAGCCTTTAGCAACAAGACGAGTTTTGTAGCATTCAATGGATCCATCTGCATAATAATTGATTCGATAAATCCATTTAGTGCCTATAATATTCATAGATGGAGTATGAGGAACTAAGCTCCAAGTCGTATTACGAAGAAGTGCATCAAACTCGGTAGTCATAGCAGCACGCCAATTTGGATCTTTGACTACCTATGTAATGCTACAATATTCAACAAAATTTAAAGAAGCAATAAGAGCACGTGGAAGAGGATAACGAGTAGAAATTGGTTGACATCGTGCATAAATATCACTTAGAGGAAGCATTCATTGAGGAGTATCATCATCAAAGCTGCTCGGAGATGAGTGATCAGATTGATGAGAATCAGAACTAGAGAGTGGATCATCATTAGTTGTTGAGTCTACAGGAATTTGTGGAGATGGAGCAAAGTCCATGATACCATCCCCCATTGTACTTTCAACATGTCTTGATGGAGTAATATGTGGGTATTCTAGTATACCACTCGGTGATATTAGAAAGGTGCCTTGATTATCGGAAGGAGTATCCGAGGTAGTAACTGCAAATGGAAAAAGAGACTCATCAAAAGTAACATGTCGAGAAATATATATTCGTCCGGTTGAAATATGGAGGCAACGGTACCCATGATGCAAATTACTATAACCAAGGAAAATACATTGTCGAGAGCGAGGGTTTAACTTGTGTTTAGAGTAAGGTCGTAACCAAGAATAACATGCACAACCAAATATACGAAAAAAATGAATAATCTGGAGAATGATTATAAAGTCGCTCCAAAGGACACTTGTTTTGAAGTAGTAGAGTGTTAAACGATTGATAAGGTAGACTGCGATTTGGACGGCGTCATGACAAAACTTAAGTGGAACTGATGCATGATTAAGAAGAGCTAAAGTAGTTTCAATTACAGGATGATGTTTTCTCTCGGCAGATCCATACAAGAGACTTGATGAACAATGCTAGAGGAGGTAAGATGATGATGAAGCGCTTGATACTCTCCTCCCCAAATAAAATGAAGGGAGAATAGTTTGCGATCAAAGTAACGCTTAACATACTTTTGAAAACGACAAAAAATATCGAAGAGATCAGATTTTCTTTTCATAGGAAAAATCCAAGTGAACTTGCTAAAGTTATCAATAAAAATAGCATAATAAAGAAAACCCTGATTAGAAAGAATGGGAGCAAGACCCTACACATTAGAGTGAATAATTTCCAAAGGAAAACAAGAGGTGTGAGTAGAAGACACAAAAAGTAATTTATGAGATTTTGCTTTCATGCAAGCTTCACATAAATAAGATGAGGAGGTTAAAGAAATTGGTAAATCATACTGATTAATGATATTCTGAACAAGACATAGAGACGATGACCAAGACGTGCATGCCAAGAAAATTTATCAGTGTGTTCCCTAATAAATGCTTTAGTAGAGGTGGGTTGAAGATGGTAGAGGTCATCTTTAATGATTTCCTCGAAGTAGAATAGTTGCTGTTGTGGTATCCTTTACAAGATAATGATGAAAATGAAATTTAAAGAATACATTATTATCAAGAGTAAATTGACGCACAGAAAGTAAATTTTTGATAATAGAAGGAACATGAAGAGTGTTGTGCATACAAAAAGTTCAACCACATGAGTGAAAGAATGTGTTTCCAAGGTGAGTAATTTATAAACCTGAGCCATTACCTATTTGTACCATGTCAGGTCCATGATAAAGCGAACTTTCTGTGAAAATATAATACTTTGGTATAACATGATGAGCGACTCCAGAATCTGGATGCCAACCTGGGTTCTCAGGAGCTGATGAAACAATATTAGGAGAGATAGAAACTAACAATGCTTTGGAATGAGATGACTCTGCCAAGAATTCCCTAGACGAAGGTGGTAGTCAATTTGAAAATGCATGACCATATTATAAAATAGTTGATTGTCTTAAAGCAACAGGACCACCAACAAATTTTGAGTGAAATCTTTTAGGACATTGAAGACCAATATGTTAAACTCTGAGATAAATTTAATATCTTCTTTGATTATATGACCAAACAAATCGTCTAGAGCAATGACGACCAGTATGCCCAATGATGTGATAGATTTGACATCGTTCTAAACTTTTCTTTTGACCCCTTTGATATTGTTGAGTATCTGACATCGAAAATAATTTCTCTTTTAACTTACTGGAAAAGAAATTAAATAGGAAGTTGCTCGAATTGTAACGTCCCGAAATTTCCATATTGAAGTTCTTAAAGTCCTTAGAATTATTTAAAAATGTTTTAGAAATATTCTAGATATTTTTAGAAATTTTTAGAGTATTTATTTGCATTTTTCTGAGTCCGTTTAGTATTTTTAGTAAAAGAAATAAAGTTTCGGCAAAAAGTTGCCTGGACGAGTTTTGAACCCGAGACCTCCCATGGGACCAACGACTTAAGTTGGTCGGGTTAACCAGGAGCCCCAGTAGGGGTGTGCTGAAAGAAAATAGAGAGATATTAAGTTAAGTTATAAGTTGGACTTAAATACCCTAAGCATAAATAGATAATTAAAGAGAGAAATTTTATTTTCTCTCAACTAAAGCCCTTCCTCGCCCAAGCCGCATGCACGCCCTCTTCCCCTCTCTTGTGCGCACGCCGACCAAGACCTCCTCTCCTCTTCTAAGGGGGCGCCGACCAAGGAAGAATCAAGGAGGGCGGAGCGTTTCGTTCGTCTCGACGAGAGGAACGCGTAGGCGCGAACGGTTCATCGAGATCTCAAGTTTCTCCCGAGCCCTAGACGTCAATTTTGGTTGTAAGTCCAAAGAAATCAAGGTAAGTATTGCTCACCTGCAGTAAGAGGCGGTTTTCCGCAAGTTTTTCCCGTTAGAAAGTTAAAAATGCAATTTTCCTTTAGTTTATGATTTTGCATGTAACCCTAGTTTAATCCATGCTTGTATAAGTTTAATTAAGTACCCTATATGAGGTTAGGGTCTAAGAAAAGTTATGAGAAAAGAAAAGAGAAGATAATGATAAGAAAAGAAAAGGCCAAGGCCTTAAGAAATCCCCAAAAGTCAAGACTTAGGGATTTGGGCACACAAGGTGCTCGTTAAAATGCCAAGGCATTCAAGATAAGAAAAAGTAAGTATTTTATTTTCTAAGGCCAGTACCCGGCGTCCAAGGGCGTCGTTAAAGAAATCCAGGTGTCCAATTCCAAGGTCTTGGCCCTGGTAGACCAAGGTCTGCTCTATTAGGATTGGTGGCTTGCTATCCCAACCTTTTAGGGAACGCGCATAAGATGGTACTTACGTCTTAAGTGGATCCAAGTGAGTTATTATTTTCAAGTATATGCTTTAGCAAAGTTTTTCTAAAGTTTAAGGAAGTTTTCTAAAGGTTAAAGAAAGATTTAAAGTTAAAGAATTGCTAAAGTTTCAAGTTAAGCCAAGAAAAAGTGAGTTAAGACTTATTAATGCTTGAGTATGCATGTTTGAGTTATATATGTTTTATTGTTTCTTTCAAGCATAAAAGTATCTCATGTGATTTCACATTGTTTAAATAGCATGCTTGCACATTTCGAGATTTTGTGAGCTAGATAGTACTTGCTAAGCTTTATGCTTATTAGTTGCATTTCCTCTTGCTGCAGGTAAAGGTAAAGGCAAGCAATTCTGAAGGAAGGCGACGAGGCGGTGCTGAGCGACGTGTGTGTGGTGGCTGACCTTGGAGAGGTCCTTGGGACAAGATGAATAAAAGACTTAAAGTGCATTTATTACAGATTCTTAGTTTAAGTTAGATCACATAGGATTTATCCAAGTATTTGCGTTTTAGATATTTTGCATGTCTTAAAACCACGAGTAAAGATTCCATGTCATTCTATTTAGTATACATATCCTTATGATTGCATTGGATGAGTATGAGCGTGAGTAGTTTTGAATATCGATACTTTGATGGAGCTATTTGATGCATGTGCCAAGATGTTGTTAGTCTCCTTTTGAATTAAGTTTTATTGCTTTAAATATGCTTAGAAAAGTTGCATTCATATTCCATAATGCTTTAGTAATGTTATAGAACCTTGTGTGATGAGTTTACATGGTTAGAATTGTTTAAACCTTGCATAGATACAAAATTTGGTACAAACTCCAATCTAAAGTTCATATAGATTTTCATAACTTATTTACTTCCGCAAAAGTCCTAATTTCAAGTTTATGAAGTTGTTTTGATTGGCTAAAATGTTTAGAAAACTAGTATAGAGTATAGAAATGGTGTCATGTCTTCGTATGGCTTGAAAGTATGTGTTTCGTGGATGGATGGAGATAAGTTTCAGGTCTGAAATGCAGGTTTTCAGGCATACCAGTCGACTGGTACAGGACCAGTCACCTACCCTATCGAACAGTAGCTTCTGTTCGATGCACCAGGCGCCTGCAAAAAGGTTAGTCGACTGGTACCATTAAAGAGAAGCTGTGTAGGGTAGCTGGTTAGTGCTTTAGTGTTACAACGAAGAGGTCTAGGGGTCAAATCCTGGCAAAGCAGTTAAAATGAAAGTTGTTTTGTTTTTTGAAAAAAAAGAGAAGGAGGAAAAAAAAATAAAGCAAGTTAAGGGCAAGTCCAATAAGTATTTTCTTTACAAATTTTAGAGAAAGGAAGTGTGCCATTGTATCATGCATGACTATTAAAGTTAGAATATCATTCTTAGATAGATTTAAATACAAAAAAAAAGAAAGTTCCGCATTTTTAGTCGTGCATTAGAGTCAAGAAGTAGACAAGTAACGGTCCGTCTAAGGTAGAGAAAGGCGGGTCGCTACACGAATGAAGCAATCAATTCAACTGGCTAGAAATGACGGCAATGGAGACAAACGGAGAAGGAAGCCGAAAAGTCACCAAACGAGAAGCTCACGAGAGAAGAAAAAAAAAGGGAAAGAGACAATAGAGCAAAAGAAAGAAGAAACGACATCGGAAACAAAGTTATTGTAAAGGAACAATATTGTGTCCTCAACTCTCTATTCATGCTTGTTCGTGCCCGCTGATGAACGATGCTGGGATCAAATTAGCAGCTTAGAAAACCAAAAGAAGAAAAGCCGCCGATGAACGTTGTTGGAATCAAATCAGCACCTCGAAAAAACAAAGGAAGAACATTAAGATGAAGAGAATAACCACGCTCTCATATACATGTAAGAAATAAAGAGGAGAGAAGGATAAAGAATAAAATTCTTGGATGATTTATTATTGAAACCAATAAACTTATTTATATAAGTTATTTATCCAATAGAAGAATGATTAATTATGTCATACAATCATGATTATATTAAATTTGAAAATATTATTTTTGTTATCGATCCATGTTATGCCAAATATAATAAAAATTAATTGATTAAAATCAATGCATATTGATTGTGAGAAAATAATTAATCCAGACATTAATTATCATCATATTTTATTTTATAATTTTATTCTGATAAATTTTATGACTTAGTTTTGGATTAGCCTTTCCTATCTAAATAGGATAACTAGAGAATTAGTCTCCCTATTTTTATTCCTATTTTAATGGGATAAGTTATGACTAAGTCTTGTTCGTGGTGTATTTAAAGGGTCCTAGAGGCATGTGAAACAAAGTCTCAGTTTTTGTAAGTTTGTTTCTTCCAGAAAAATAAATTCGTTCGTTCTTCTTTCGTTTTTTCGATTTCTTCGTTTTCCTTTTTTTGTTCCTCTTGCATTGGTGTGGTTCTTGGGTGCGTTATTCTTTGATCTGGGCCAACAATTGGTACCAGAGCTTTGGTAGTATAGAGCAGCCAAGAATTAACGTTTCCACAAAAATGTCGAGCATCCTAGCGAAAGAGAACGGCGGAGTGCCGTTTCCCTATCCGATGCTAAACCCTCACAATTATACTGTGTGGGCAATAAAGACAGAGGCAATTCTTGATGCCCAGGGAGTCTGGGAGGCGGTGGAGCCAGAGAAAGAAGCCCAAGTGGATGCAAAGAAGGACAAGAAGGCGCGTGCATACATCTTACAGTGTGTCCCCGAAGACATCCTTCTCCAGATCGCAAACAAGAAGACGGCGAAGGAAGTCTGGGACAGCCTCAAGATGAGGTACCTTGGTAGTGATCGGGTGAAGAAGGCACGCGTACAAATGTTGAAGAGCGAGTTTGACGCCCTCCGGATGAAGGAGACCGATACTATTGATGAATTTGCTGGCAAACTCAGCGCCCTGAGTAGCAAGTTCTCCACTCTCGGTGCCACGCTTGAAGATTCCTCGTTGGTAAAGAAGTTACTCGATTCTGTCCCTGATAAATTCTTCCCTATTATTGCTGGTATTGAGCAGTTCCACGACCTTGAGACTATGCCATTTGAGGAGACTATCGGGCGACTGAAGGCGTACGAGGAACGAACACTACGATTAGCAGCAATACCAACGGCATTGAAGGTGAACTCCTACTTACTCATGCCGAATGGCAAAAGCGACAAAAAGATAGCAGCGTGGACACTCCGTCAGAAGGCAAGGGGCGCGGGTCCAGCGGCCCTAATCGTGGCAAGTGGCGTGGGCGAGGGCGCGATCGTGGTCATGGTACGCAGCGCCAAGACAGTGCAGGAGGCACTAGCGGCAACAACAGTGGCACTCGTGACAAGAGACACATAAAGTGTTTCAATTGTGAGAAAATGGGGCATTATACGTCCGAATGCTACAGCAAGCGTCGAGATGATGAGGCTCACCTCACTTGCGACACCGATGAAGCGCCAGCACTTGATGAGCGTGTCCCACGAGGAGTCTCACGCTAGCCGAGAGCGGCAAGATATAATTCTGCTCAGTGAAGAAAGGTATCTTCCAGAGATGTATCGCAGCGTTAAGAAAGGGGAAGATAAAGACGTCTGGTACCTTGACAACGGTGCCAGCAACCACATGACGAGTCATCGCGAGAAGTTTCAAGAACTAGATGAAACCATCACCGGGAGGGTGAGGTTTGGCGATGGATCAACCATAGAGATCATGGGCAAAGGGACGGTTGTGTTCGAATGCAAGAACGGCGATCAGAAAGCTCTCCATGAGGTATACTATATTCCAAAACTTTGTAGTAATATCATCAGTCTTGGTCAATTGACAGAAACTGGGAACGAGGTGCACATGGAAGGAGATACCATGAAGGTTATTGATGAGAGCAGGAAGCTCTTGATGCTGGTAAAGCGAACACAAAATCGCTTGTACAAGATAACCTTGAAGACACTCAAGCAAGTCTGTCTCCTGGCAAGCCTAGAAGATCCAACCTGGTTATGGCATGCAAGGCTCGGGCATATCAATTTCCATGACTTGAAGCTATTGGGTGAGAAGAAATTGGCAGTTGATGTGCCAATATTGCCCCAGCCGAACAAGCTTTGCGAGGTGTGTGTGATCGCCAAGCATGCAAGATTGCCGTTCCCGTACCAAGCAAACTTTAGAGCAAAGAAGCCATTAGAACTTCTCCATGCTGATATTTGCGGGCCAATCTCACTATGTACACTTGCCGGTAACAAATATTTTCTTCTAATTGTGGATGATTTCACTAGGTGGATGTGGGTATTTGCATTGCCAGCGAAGAGTGATGCATTCCAGGCATTCAAGAAGTTCAAATTCCTGACAGAGAACAAGACTGAGTACAAGATCAGAACACTCCGGACAGATCGAGGCGGCGAGTTTCTATCTACGGAGTTTACTCGATTCTGTGAAAATGAAGGAATCGAGTGGCACCTCACGGCTCCCTACACCCCTCAACAGAATGGTGTTGTGGAGTGCCGCAATCGCACTGTGATGGCCATGGCAAGATCTCTCCTCAAGGGTACACATATGCCGGCAAGGTTCTGGGGAGAAGCGGTTAGGCATGCTGTCTATCTGCTAAACCGTCTCCCAACTAAGGCGCTAGGAGAGCGTACACCATTTGAAGCTTGGATGGGGAGAAAGCCACATCTTGCTCACTTGAGAGTGTTCGGTTGTGTTGCATATTTGAAAAACACAACCCCTCATCTGAATAAATTTGACGACAGAAGCTCACCCATGGTATACTTGGGTGTCGAGGAAGGCTGCAAAGCTCATCGGTTGTTTGATCCAAGCCATGGCAAGCTACAAGTAAGTAGAGATGTCATATTTCAAGAAAATTCTGAATGGACATGGAATGCAGGTGCTAACAATGAAGAAAACTTGCCGAGTTTTATGATGCTGGATCCGCATTACTCCGACGAGGCGATTGTTGCAGCAGACGTTGAGGCAGGGGCGGAAAATGTCATACCATTAGCAGTAGCCGTGGTACCCATGACAAGAGCATCAAATCCATCTACTCCATCATGGAACTCGAGTCCATCTACACCATCATCGAACTCGAGTCCATCTACACCATCATCGAACGCCCATGCAACTACCTCGACTCCGGTAACAAACACGCCCGATTCTTATGAAGGGCCAATCCGCTATAGGTCTTTTGCCGATATCTACGCCAACACTGAGGAAGTGGTTGGTATTGATGAAGAAGAGGAAGAGCTGATGATGGTGGTGTATGATGAGCCAACAAGTTATCAAGAAGTTGCAACTGAGGCTTGTTGGTATGAAGCAATGGAGGAAGAATTGAAATCAATTGAGATGAATAAGACCTGGACGCTAACTGAACTCCCATTAGGCCGCAAAACTATTGATCTAAATTGGGTGTTCAAATTGAAGAAAGATTCAGATTGGAAAATTGTTAAGCACAAAGCAAGATTAGTTGCTAAAGGATATATACAACAACAAAGCATCGACTTTGAAGAGGTTATACATTGTCGTCATCTTCACATGGTGTTGTGTTGTCTTATCTTCATACATGTCCCCAGCCAGGTTTGGGTCGTGTTGCTAGATTGGTTACATTGGAAGTGGAAGATGGAAATGCTTCACATGATGCTCTCCAGCATCCCAAACTGTCTGGAGAAACTACAATACAAAATGCAGTTACAGAGGTTGCTGCCATGGTGGGGGAGAATCCCAGGAGTGAAGTTAGCTGTCATGCGACAACTACTCGGTGTCCGTGATTTACAGCCATATCTGGATTAGGGGGAGTAATGTGAGAAAATAATTAATCCAGACATTAATTATCATCATATTTTATTTTATAATTTTATTCTGATAAATTTTATGACTTAGTTTTGGATTAGCCTTTCCTATCTAAATAAGATAACTAGAGAATTAGTCTCCCTATTTTTATTCCCATTTTAATGGGATAAGTTATGACTAAGTCTTGTTCGTGGTGTATTTAAAGGGTCATAGAGGCATGTGAAACAAAGTCTCAGTTTTTGTAAGTTTGTTTCTTCCAGAAAAATAAATTCGTTCGTTCTTCTTTCGTTTTTTCGGTTTCTTCGTTTTCCTTTTTTTGTTCCTCTTACATTGGTGTGGTTCTTGGGTGTGTTATTCTTTGATCTGGGCCAATATTGATTTTGATATAATGTTAAATATAATAAAACTCAATTGATTGAAATTAATTTTAGATTATCATTCATTATTTTCATTACCATCTTGGCCTACGTGCAGTTGCTAGTGCCCATGAGTTCGCTCATGGCTGCGATTTGCGAGATTGCTCATAGCCACCAGGCTGCTCATGGCCATCACGATCGAGCTTGTGGTTGCTACAATCAACATCACAATGCCGCTACAATTAGAGAGATTCAAGTGAGGCCATGGGGTTGACGTGAGAAAGTGAAGAAAAGTTCATTCCTTCAAATTTTAAACGAACAAAAATTTATTAAAAAAATAATGAATGAATTATTATTTTTTAATTATTCATCCATTATTTAAACGGTAATTTACCAAAGGGCGCATCTAAAAATTGGTATTTACCAAAAGGCGTACCATAGTTTCATTTTTACCAAAAGATGTATTCATTTTAGTGAACTTTCTTTTATACCTCTTCCGCCAAAAATAACTTTTCTCTTTCTCAGTAATAAATCCCGAGACAACTGAATCTATATTTTCAGATTTGTCATTTTAAAATAATATATTTAGGAATCGGCTAAAAAACGTAAGGTAAAGAAAGAAAAATTATTTTCATTAACAGAAAGTTCTCTTCCAAAATGATTTTAAAATTTTAAAGGGACGATTTTTTATATTTGATAAATATAAATTAATATATTATATAATATTTAATAAATATATTAATATATATATATATAAAAGACATGAAATTAAAAAGGCCTGAAATCTTTTGATTTCAGACCCAGCGTGGGCCTGAAATCCAACGTGGGCCTGAAATAAAAGATTTCAAGCCCAACGTGGGCCTGAAATAGAAATATTTCAGGCCCAGCGTGGGTCTGAAACAAAAGATTTTAGGCCCTGCGTCGGCCTGAAATCATGTGTTATGATAGGATTTTTTACGTAGGCCTGAAACGTAAAGAAACAACTCTTTATATTTTTGAAATCACAATAAAAATCACTGAGAAAGACTACCTTACGTGAGACATTCTAATTAATATAAAACGTGCATTATATTAAAAACGAACTCTTATATATATATATATATATATATATATATATATACATATATATATATATATATATATATATATATAAAGAAAATTAACTTCAACACCAGGGTGATTTCAGGCCTGGCATGATTATATAAAATTAATAAATTTAAAAAAATAATTAATAAAGGTAATAATATATATTGATAAGTAAAATTAAAGATATAAGGATAATTTACTAAAACAAGCTATGATTCTACATTATTGCTGTATCGTTCTGTGCCAATTGATACAGTATGAGAACATCAGTGGGTTTTGGTGAAAACCTACTGATAGACCTAAAAAACTTCTATTGCAACTTAATTTATAATCATCAGAAGTTTAGACACCAAAAATACCATCTCCTTCAACTATTGATATTTATGTTTAATTTAATAAATCATAATTAAAAATTATAAAAAATATTTTTAAAATTAAAAAATTTTAGAAGGAGGACATAAACTCAAAAGATTTCAGGCCCAGCATGAGCCTGAAATAAAAGATTTCAGGCCCAGCGTGGGCCCGAAATCAAATGATTTCAGGCCCTGCATCGGCTTGAAATTATGTGTTATGATAGGGTTTTTTTTTGTAGGCCTGAAACGTAAATAAACATCTCTTTATATTTTTGAAATCACAATAAAATCATTGAAAAAGACTATCTTATATGAGATATTTTAATTAATATAAAACGAGCATTATTAAAAACAAACTTTTATATATATATATATATATATATATATTCCTTTGAAGAAAAAAATGAAACAGCATTACATTCCTATTTAATCTTTTTTCTGAACTGAGTATGATAAAAACAATTTTTTACAGTAGGCCTGAAATCAAAGATTTCAGGCCCTGCATGATTCTATAAAATTATAAATATAAAAAAACTAATTAAGTGAGATAATAATATATATTGATTAGAGGTTTGGATACCAAAAATATCATCTTCTAGCTCAACCCTGTCTACTGATATAGGGTTTTCAGAATTCCAGATATGGTAGGTCCATCAGTGAGTTTTGCTCAAAACTTACTGATATACCTAAACTACTCCTATAGCCTTGGTGAGACAGCAAGATTAGAGGTTTGGACATCAAAAATATCATCTCCTGGCTCAACCCTGTCTACTGATATAGGGTTTTCAGAATTCCAGATATGGTAGGTCCATCAGTGAGTTTTGTTCAAAACTCACTGATATACCTAAACTACTCCTATGTGGCCACAACAAGATGCCAAAATAAGCCAACACAACCACGAAGGAAAAGGTCCAAAATGGAACTACAAGCATCCCAACAATGCAGAAAATCACACTCGAAGGAATAATGATATCATGCATTGCACGACACTTGTATCCAGTGACCCAACAACAAAGTGGAATATGAATAAATGAGAAAGCACAACAAAATGACATGTCAAATTTGAACAAAAGTGTTATTCTCACAAACGGCCCAAGCATCTGCCCAAGATGTCATATGATAACAACAAGATTGAGACTGGGTCCAAAATGTCTCCATAATATGCCATCACAATATATATATATATATGTATATATACACACACACACACAACAATAATTATAATAATAAAGAATTGTACAGAATAATCATATGGCAAATAAAAAATAGCAACAATAGCTATTTATTTGAACAATGTCTCAAATATTACGAGTATGAAGTCATAACAAAATATAAACATAAACTCCCACTAATCCAAAATATCAAAAGACCTCACTACACCCATACGGGTCACATGGTCAACAAAGGCTTTAACAGTTATGCCTTTTGTTAGGGGATCAACCACATTTAGCTCTGTAGGGATATGCTTGACAATAGTTTTAAACTCTTGGATCTTCTCTCTTACAAACATAAACTTTGTCTCAAAGTGTTTTGTCCTCTTTGAGCTCTTATTATTATGAGAGAAACTCACCACAGCAGAGTTATCACAATATATAGTAAGAGATCTAGAGATACTCTCCACAAAATCAAACTCAGCAATAAAGTTTCTCAACCATATCGCTTGACGTGTGACCTCATAACAAGCTATATACTCTGCTTCCATGGTTGATGTAGCTGTAAGAGTCTGTTTGACACTCTTCCAAGAAATAGCTCCTCCAGCTAACATGAATACATAACTTGATGTGGACTTATGATCATCTGGGCAACCACCATAATCAGAATCAGAATAACCTGTTACCTCAAGATGATTTGATCTCCTATATGTGATCATGTAAGTTTTGGTACATTTTAGATACCTCAAAACACGTTTTACGGCCTGCCAATGTGCCACACCAGGTTTACTTAAATATCTCCCAAGTACACCAACAACAAAAGCAATATCAGGACGTGTACAAACTTGAGCATACATAAGGCTGCCAACAGCGGAAGAATATGGAATTTTCTTCATATTTGCCATTTCGCTTTCAGTTTGAGGACACTGATCATTAGACAACTTCTCACCCTTTTGAATTGGTGCAACACAGTGCTTACAAGATTGCATATTGAACCGGTTCAGGATTCTATCAATATATCCTTGTTGAGACAAACCAAGGATACGACGACATCTATCATGATGAATCTCAATACCCAAAACAAAAAATGCATCACCAAGGTCTTTCATATCAAAATGAGTCGTAAGCATCTGTTTAGTCTCATTCAGAAAACTCATATCATTACTAGCCAAAAGGATGTCACCAACATAAAGAACAAGAATAATAAATTTTCTCCCACTTTTTTTAGATAAATGCACTGATCAACTGTATTTTCTTCAAAACCAAGAGAACTTATAATATGATCATACTTTAAGTATCACTGTCTAGAAGCTTGTTTTAAACCATAAATAGATCTTTTCAATTTGCAAACCATGTGCTCCTTACCACTTTCAACAAAACCATCAGGTTGATCCATATAGACATCCTCAAATAAATCACCATTCAAGAATGCTGTCTTAACATCCATTTGATGAAGCTCTAAATCAAAATGAGCAACTAAGTCCATCACAACACGAAAAGAGTCTTTAGTAGAGACAGGAGAAAACGTCTCTTTATAATCTATGCCCTCTCTTTGGTTATACCCTTTAGCAACAAGTCTGGCCTTGTACCTCTCTATCTCTCCTTTGGCATCACGTTTGGTCTTAAAAACCCATTTACAACCAACAGATTTACAACCTTCGGGCAATACCACCAAATCCCAAACATCATTCTTTCGCATAGAAGCCAATTCATCTTCCATAGCAACCAGCCACTGTGAACTGTGAGAATCAGAAATGGCTTCATGGAAAGTAATAGGGTCAGAATCCCCAACACAAGTAAACTCATGTTCCTGCAAATAAACAACATAATCCTTGAATCTAATAGACCTAGTAGATGTTGGAACACGTTGAGATCGCCTCAATTGAGGCATAATAACATCAGGATTCTGAACATCAGGATTCTGAACATCATAGTCAACATGCATATCAACATTAGCATCAACAATGTGATCAGTGACTTCATCATGAGTGGTAATGACTGGCATAGATTCGGGCAAAGGAGCAATAGGTACAGGAATATTGACATACTCTTCTCTAAAGTTAACTACACGTGGCTCCTGAGTTGCAACATGTTCTAAATCGCTTTCAAAATAGATAGCACGGTCAGATTCAACAACTCTAGTGGCATGAGTTGGACAATAAAATCTAGAACCCCTAGATCCAACACAATATCCTACAAAAAAAACCCACTAATCGTCTTAGGATCAAGCTTCTTTATTTTTGGATTATAGACCTTGACTTCTGCCTTACAGCCCTAGACACGAAAATGCTTCAAAGTAGGCCTTCTCCCTGTCATAAGTTCATATGGGGTCCTTGGAACTGACTTACTTGGCACATGATTTAAAATATAAGCTGCAGTCTTTAAAGCTTCTCCCCATAGAAAGTCAGGAAGACTTGAATGGCTAAGCATACATCTAACCATCTCCATGAGAGTACGATTTCGCCTTTCAGCAACACCATTTTACTGCGGAGTGCCAGGCATAGTATACTGTGCCTCAATACCACAATCCTGTAAAACCCTTGCAAAAGGACCAGGATTCCTGCCAGTTTCATCATACCTTCCATAAAATTCGCCACCTCTATCAGATCTAACACTCTTAACCTGTCTGCCAAATTTCAACTCAACGGCAGCTTTAAAAGTCTTAAAAGCATCTAAAGAGTCTGATTTTTCACGCAACAAATCAATCTAGCCAAATCTTGAAAAATCATCAATAAAAGTAATGAAATATCTATATCCTCCCAAAGCAATGGGAGTAATTAGCCCACATATATCTGTAGAAATCAACTGCAGTATCCCATCACTTCTAACAACTCTATTCTTTCTAACTCCAGCAGCAAGCTTCCCTTTCACACAATCAACACAAGTGTCAAAATCTGAGAAGTCCACACTATGAAGAATATTCTCCTTGATCAATCTCTCCATCCGTTCTTGAGATATATGCCTCAATCTCTTATGCCACAACATAGAAGAGTTCTCAATAACTTTTCCATGTTTTTGCCCAATAACATTGTTAACATTGGTATGACGTGCTTCAATAGAAGGAGGATCAAGATTCAACATATACATGTCATTCAACATGACACCATAACCAACAATAGTAGATTCATAATATAAAATAACTTTATTAGATCCAAAATGGAAAGAGTAACCACAATCATCCAAAACAGAAACTGAAATTAAATTCCTTCTCATAGAAGGTACACAAACAGTGTCTTGCAAAACCAACTCATGTCCACCACTTAATTTTAAAGCAACTACTCCTATGTGCTCTACTTTGACATTCATTCCATTTCCAACTGCAACATACACCTCCCCTTCATTTGGTCTTCTCCTGGTTTTGAGCTCCTGCACAGATTTTGTAATATGAATCGTCGTACCAGAGTCTAACCACCAAGTATGAGAAGGTACATCTACAAGATTAGATTCAAAGCACACTAGAGCACGATGAATACCTTGCTTTTGGTTTTGCTTTTGCATCATCTCTAACCACTTCTTAAACTTAAAACAGTCAGATTGTTTGTGCCCGAATACATCACAAAACTTGCAAATGCCATTAAACCTCTTTTTAATACCAGATGAGTCACCATCTTCGTGAACTGAGGAAGGTCCTGATTTATCACTCCACTTCTTCTTGAATTGAGGCTTGTTACTCTTCCCCTTAAAATATTTCTTCTTTTTTTCTCATGACTCTTATGAGAAACCAACTGAACAACTTGTCCCTTACCCTTTCTCATATTTTGCTCCTCCTGACTAAGAATGGCTACAAGCTCATCAATAGACCACTCCTCCTTTTGTGTATTATATGAAGTTTTAAGAACATCAAATTCAGAAGGAAGAGAGTCTAATACTTGCCAGACCAAAAAATCACTTCCCAATTCCACTTTCATGGATTTCAACTTGTTGTATCAATTGGTGAGCTTCATGGCATGCTCGCGCACACCCGATACACCATCATATCTAGTTTTTGTCAGCAATGAAAGATAGGAGGCTTTTTCTGTCTTGTCAAATTTCTTAAATTTCTTGCCCACAGACACAAGAAACTCTTTAGCACTGTTTGTCTCAGGAATATTATCTTTGATGGTCTTGTCCATAGTGAACTTCATAGTCATCAGACACACTTTATTAGAATGAGCCCACTTATCATGTTTGGTTATAACAGCAACGGAAGACTCAGGTGTGGGAACTTCAGGCTCATTCTCAGTAAGGACAACATCAACGTTAGAAATAGCAAGGAACAACTTAACAGAGTCAACCAAGTCCTCGTAATTAGTTCCATTCAACTTTGGTAAAGAGTTCATACTCATAGGCAAATCTGGAATTTGTACATTAATGGGAGATTTGTTATCAAGCATATCCAACAAAAGAAATAGAGCTTATGACCACAATAAAATTATCTCATGCAAAAGCAATCCCGCCGAAGGGTCCCGAATTACAATGCATAAAATAACTCTCATATCACAGAAAATAATTATATTCTTAAAGCTAATATCGAGAGGATATTGAAAACTTTAAAATATAATTACCAATCATTAGGAACTATATCAATAAGGACAAACCGATAGGGTAGGTGCATTATCAAAATAATTTCTAATGCCACATTAATAGTAATAATTTTCCAATAATAATATTTTATCATAATCTGTCTCGCAAAGACGAGCTCACTACTATGAAAAATACCCAAAATAGTACCAAATGGTCTAAAATTAGCATACCTCTGAAATATGTCATAAATTTTCATACCAGCAATATGACATATCATTATAATCAAAATGTGCGCAAGAAAAAGAATAACTTAAATCATAATTTGGAGAGCACCAAAGCAATTCATGGCAATTCATATAATAGAAAATGAATAATACTTCATTTTGATCTCCAGAAAATTCAAAAAAAAACTTTAAAAGGAAGTATAGCCACGTACAGAACTTAAAACCTTAAGTTTTTTTTCTTAAATTAAAAAAAACTTTAAATCCAAATGAATAAATATTTGGATAATGACAGCCACGTACAGAACTTAAAAAAACTTAAGATTTTTTTTAATTAAAAAAGTTAAATCCAAATGAAAAAGTCTTTGGATCATCAGCCACGTACAGAAAATATTTTTTTTCTGTCAATTGTCATCCAAAACATTACTCGATCAATATTCCAAAAAAAAATCCATGAGAAAAAAGAATTAATTGCTCGGTCAGTTACGATTCAAATTCGTCCTTCATTTCAGATTCTCTCTTTAACCAGAAAAGAATTCGGACTAAATCTTTAACACCTAATTTAAACAGTAAATTCATTGTCGTATCAGAATTAGATTGGCTCTAATACCATTTGAAGACCTAATATTACAAATCGGAATCCAATGTTTTGACGATAGATCGAAATCCAATTCTAAATACGACAAATGATAGATAAATGCAATAGATATAATTAGGTGTTAGAATTACCTGGAGCGGAAGACACCATCGAATCCATGATTTCCTGGAGCGGAAGACAAGCGGCAGAGAGTAACTCCTCCTATCACCCCGTCAATCACAAAAGGAAAAAAATCGTGTCGTCTCAATGGGGCAACGACCACTTTATATTAGGGTTAGGAGTAGGGGCCTCTGCATATTAGGAAAATTGGGCCAAGCCTGCCCATTATAGCTAAGCCCAATAAAATTAACCAAACAACACCATATCCACATAATTTGGCATCTAATTAATCTTGAATATAATTAAAATTATAACTAAATTATTTATGCTAGTCCACGACATAAAATATCCAACATTGGTGAGATAGCAAGATTAGTGGTTTGGACACCAAAAATATCATCTCCTAGCTCAACCCTGTCTAGTGATATAGGGTTTTTCAGAATTCCAGATATGGTAGGTCCATCAGTGAGTTTTGCTCAAAACTCACTGATATACCTAAACTACTCCTATAGACTTGGTGAGACAACAAGATTAGAGGTTTGGACACCAAAAATATCATCTCCTAGCTCATCCCTATCTACTAATATAGGGTTTTCAGAATTCTAGATATGGTAGGTCCATCAGTGAGTTTTGCTCAAAACTCACTGATATACCTAAACTACTCCTATAGACTTGGTGAGACAACAAGATTAGAGGTTTGGACACCAAAAATATCATCTCCTAGCTCATCCCTGTCTACTGATATAGGGTTTTCAGAATTCCAGATATGGTAGGTCCATCAGTGAGTTTTGCTCAAAACTCACTGATATACCTAAACTACTCCTATAGCCTTGGTGAGACAGCAAGATTAGAGGTTTGGACATCAAAAATATCATCTCCTAGCTCATCCCTGTCTACTGATATAGTGTTTTCAGAATTTTAGATATGGTAGGTCCATCAGTGGGTTTTGCTCAAAACTCACTGATATACCTAAACTACTCCTATAATATTGGTGATACATCAAGATTAGAGGTTTGGACACCTTAGGAGATGATATTTTTCTAATGATTATATATTATGTTGCAATAGGAGTTTTTTTCGGTCTATCAGTGGGTTTTCACCAAAACTCACTGATGTTCTCATACTGTATCAATTGGCACAGAACGATACAGAAATAATGTAGAATCATAGTTTGTTTTAGTAAATTATCCTTATATCTTTAATTTTACTTATCGATATATATTATTATCTTTATTAATTTTTTTTATATTTATTAATTTTATATAATCATGCAGGGCCTGAAATCAACTGATTTTAGGCCCTGGTGTTGAAGTTATTTTTCTTTATATATATATATATATATAAGTTCGTTTTTAATATAATACACGTTTTATATTAATTAGAATGTCTCACGTAAGGTAGTCTTTCTCAGTGATTTTTATTGTGATTTCAAAAATATAAAGAGATGTTTCTTTACGTTTCAGGCCTACATAAAAAACCCTATCATAACACATGATTTCAGGCTGATGCAGAGCCTGAAATCTTTTGTTTCAGGCCCACGCTGGGCCTGAAATCTTTTATTTCAGGCCCACGTTGGGCTTGAAATCTTTTGATTTCAGGCCCACGCTGGTCTGAAATCAAAAGATTTTAGGCTGTTTTAATTTCTTGTCTTTTATATATATATATATATTAATATATTTATTAAATATTATTTAATATATTAATTTATATTAATCAAATATAAAAAATCATCCCTTTAGATTTTTAAAATCACGGAAGAGAGCTTTCTGTTAATGGAAATAATTTTTCTTTCTTTACCTTACGTTTTTTAACCGATTCCTAAATATATTATTTTAAAATGACAAATCTGAAAAAGCAGATTCAGTTGCCTCGGGATTTGTTACTGAGAAAGAGAAAGAGAAAGAGAAAGACTAATTTTGGCGGAAGGGGTATTAAAGGAAGTTCACTAAAATGAATACGCCTTTAATTTGGTAAAAATAAAACTATGGTATACCTTTTGATAAATATTAATTCTCAGATGCATTCTTTGATAAATTATCGTTATTTAAATTGATAGAATAGAGGAACCTAATTTCTGTGTAATTCATATATTTTTTCATTCGCACATAGAAGTGAACAGGCTGATAGGAGCCACGTACTCAGCCACCTACTATTGTCATTATTTGATTGCTGAGGTTATTAAAAAAAAATAAAATAAAATAATTAATAATTAAAAAATATTTATTACGCTATTCTAAATTTTCGAAAATCTAATACAAACCGAAATTTTGGACATTGAATTGTTTTGTAAATAAAACATGAATCTATAGGAACATTAATGGTTCAAGGGAGAATATTTGCCCGGACATGATTCATTGAACTTACTGTAAAACTCAACTGATATAGAACGCTATTTGTCTGATGTGAGCTCAGATACAGAGTACGTGACTTTTCTTTCGCTGTCATTTTACAGCTCCTCTCGGGCTCCATGCAGGCAGACACTTTAATTCTATTAATATTAATAAGTTTTTTTTTCTAATTTATCTATCAAATAAATTCAATTAAAATTTAAACTATATTCCTTTTATTATTTATCCCTGCATCGTCATCAACATATATATAATAATTTATGACTTGATGTCAATATATCTGTACAAATACATACAGTGAGCAATTTGTAATACGCATATGTTTGTTTGTTTTATTAATAAAGTTTATAGGGTTTAAGTAATTATCATCATAATCATATTTAATCAAGGTCGGTGTTACTTTAATGAAGCCATGAAAATAGGATAGGGATTGTAATAATAATAATAATCAATAGGTTGTTTGATGCTTGTGCGTTGTATCTTCATTTGAAAATTAAGCATCCCAGTCGATTAAGTTACCATTTAGAAATCAAGATAGTAGGTGCATTGCATGAGTGTACATATGCATGGACCATATGATTCGAGAAGCATTTATTGCAATACAAAAGTTATATTTTTTTTATTTTATTTAAAGAAATAGAAGGTTTAATTTTGTTTAAAATAATTAACTGTTTCATATATAATATTTGCATGTGTTCGTGTAATTAATTTATTTTATTGGAATCGATCGATTATATATTTTGATATTTTGATAATATCTTTAAATTTGATATGTATATGTAAACCTCACATGGAGACGACTTGGTTTGACCAAGGTGGATATCCAATGGTCTCAGGTCCATGGAGATCGAAAAAGAATAGTGCGGGGGCATTCGATGGACTACATGATAGGAGAGAATTGGATAATAGTTGTGTGTAGAAGGTGAACTACACAAGTGAAGCATGAAAAATAACACATGGATCTAGCTGAGGGCTTAGGTGATGCCTCTTAGGGATGAGAAGTTTCCCAGATAACCTCGTAGTGAAAAAAAAAAATTGCATAGGTAAACTCCTTGTGAGTTGAATGTTTAATGACTTGGACTAAGGGGAGAGTAGAGAATTAAACCTATGGATACTCAGATTTACGATTGATCGCAGTTGAGAATCCAATCTACTAGAATTGGATCCAGTCTGATGTGGGGTAAACATGTTCATACATAGATGGAGAGATGGAGAGATGGAGAGGGGCATTTTAGTCATTTCACTATGCTGCTTTTTTTGTTTTTTGTTTTTGGGATGGGGGGGGGGGGGGGTAGTTTGCCCTTTTTCTTCCTCCTCACGCTGATCACGCCGCCACCTCCATGGTCACCGGCTGCCTTCAACACCGGTCGAATTCGTAGCCTTCTCCCTCACACCGACCGTCTCTAACGCTCAAGTGTTTGTTCATAAACTACTTTATGACACTGTAACGCCCTGATAATGACGCTCAAGCTTCAATCTCCAAGTTATTGGTATACTTACATCTTGTAATTGTACTTTCATATTCATATTTTTGTAATACTTCGGATTGATAGTGAATTGCTAAGCAATCAACAATCGCAGACCTTAGAGTACATTTGATTTGGCAACTTAATTACCGCCTGAATCAGACCGAATCAAATATTTGTCACGTTAGGCTATTGTTCTCATATTCCCTCGAACCTATGGAAGGAGTAAAACATCAATTTTTCAATACGATCAATTATGTTCATTGCATAATCGGCTCCTTTGAAAAACATTGGCACACATGTAAACTGTTGGATCGAGGATCGGCAAAAGCGGGGGGTGAATTGTCCTTGAAAAAGAAAATAAATCTTTTGTCTAACTTTGACAAAGATATTTGTTAGTCCAAGCAAAAATAATAAACATAAACAAATAAAGCAAACTAAAAGAAAGAGACAATAAGATTTACTTGGTTTGCAACCGAGGAGGTTGCTAATTCAAGGATGAATATAGTTCGATTCTCCTGAATATATCTCCTACGGACGGAGAAGTCTCTTACACTTGGAAAGCTCAGAAAAAAGAAGGAAACAATACAATGAACTAATTTGCTATTGCTTGGAATGTGTTGGATGTTGAAACTGAGCTTCAGGGGTCTATTAATAGCCCTGGTGAAATCTATTCGTTTGCTGACATGGCGGTTACAGGATGCCCGAGAGGTCTTGGGCGCCTGACACGTGGCCTGAAGCTTTATCCAAAGGCAACGGTCGCAAACGGCTAGAAATAGCCTTCTTGGGTGCTTGATACCACACAGGCGTCTGAGTGCTCGAGCGCCTAGTGGTCAGGCGCCTGAACTCCCAGGCGCCCGTGAGCTTACGAGCGCCTAGCAGTCAACTAGGTCAGTCGATGTTGACCAATCTCCGGCTTGACTTGCTTCACCATCTTAGTGATTTCTGGCTAACCGGAGTTAGGCTCACCCGAACTCGATTCCGGCCTTCTCCCCTCATGTCTCCTTCCTCCTGGCTTCTCGTCCCTCGGACACCGTGTGCGTCCTTCTCGCTCCACCGGTGTACTCTTCCGCAGAGCTCCGTGTCCCTCGGATGCACCGAGCCCGTCGGCTCCCTTTCCATGCCATCCTTCTCGACCATTGCGTCTTTCGCTCGACTTTCTACGCTCCTATGTTCCTATACACTTAGACACAG
Source organism: Boesenbergia rotunda (assembly GCA_024364735.1). Taxonomy (NCBI): domain Eukaryota; kingdom Viridiplantae; phylum Streptophyta; class Magnoliopsida; order Zingiberales; family Zingiberaceae; genus Boesenbergia; species Boesenbergia rotunda. Next base: position 189,641 of record JAGFNQ010002959.1, on the reverse strand, counting down.
GGTGAAACACACCAGGACCTAACTTAAATCGGTTGATCACATCAAAACTAACCAGGGGTACTTACAATCTCCCCCTTTTTGATGTGCATCAACCTGAGTTAAGTTAGGGTAAATTAAAAATAAAAAACATGTATATATAACAGTGTAAGTTCTAAAAAAATGAAATTTAGAATCTACCCATTAACTTAACACTAATTCTCCCCCTTTGATAACATAAAAAAAAGGAAATAGTTAAGGGGGAAAAAATCAAAATTTTTCTAAATTTTTTTTTTCATGACTTGATAGAACACTGAAAAACTTTAAACTAATTTTTTAGAAGCAGTTATAAAAAAACTATAAGATTGTGCAAAAAAAAATCAACAGTTTAAAATATTTTTTGGAGTCCAATATAAATTTTCACCAACAGGGTTTATTAAAAACCTAGATGGAACATAAGATCTAGGTATTTTTGTAATTTGACCCTTATGATACCTAAAATACCAGTTAAGTTTTCCATAATATTTAATTTTTAAATTTTGTAAAAATCTTGAACATGTATAATTGTTTTTCAAATTATTAATTTGAACTTTCAAATTTTCATTTTCAAGTTTTAATTTATCAAACATTTCTATTGTGCAGGAAAAAGATAATTATTTTTTCAAATCTTTATTATTATTTTTTACTTTGCAGACAGATTTTTGTTGGTGCAGAATGCACCCAAGTCAAACATGTATTTTGATAATGGCAACAGGGTTCAAAAGTTAAAGTATAATGTTTGTCTAACATGTTACCCAAGTGTGCAGGCAAAGCCCTAGCGAAGGACAGCTAGACACCTGGCGAAGGAATGCCAGGATACAAAGACCTAGCGAAGGACAGCTAGGCACCTGGCAAGGGAATGCCAGGATATAAAGCCCTAGCGAAGGACTGCTAGGCACCTGGCGAAGGAATGCCAGGATACAAAGACCTAGCGAAGGACTGCTAGGCACCAAGCGAAGGGCAGCTTGGTACTGAAGACCTGGCAAAGGACAGTTAGGCACCTGGCAAAGGACTGCTGGGCAAAAGTCCAACCGGAGGAGCCGGTTGGCATCAGGTACATTCTCCCGAGAGGAGTAGGTGAGGACGTGTTCCCCGTTGAGGGAACAGTAGGCGTCGGTTCGACCTAGGGCTCCATTTTGGAGGCCCAAAGTCAGAACCAAGACAGCTAAGGCTGTATAAACTAACATCTTATTGTTTTATGTTGTTTTGGACTATCCCTGGATGCAAGCCCGAAGGAACGAGTGTCTGCAGCTCAGAGAGCCTCAAAGGAGTGAGGCAGCAGCTGACCAGGGCGCCCGAAGTGTCCCGAGCACCCCCAAGGTGAACACAAAACAAAGTAAAGCAAAGTGAGCTTCGGCAGCTTATGGGCGGGGCGCCCCCGTGCTCCCGGGCGCCCCCAGCTGAAGCTAACGAAGCAGAACCCAGCGAAGCCAACGGATAAGAGGAGACCCGGTCAACCCGGGTGCCCCCAACATTCCGGGCGCCCCAGTCAAAGCCTGATCCCGAGTTTTAAGGGATCAGAGCTGACCGAGAGGGAATCGGATCGGCTGACACGTGGGGGGGCGCCCCCGACGTTCCGGGCGCCCTCAGGGGCTATAAAAAGGCCCTCGACCCCAAGGCTTCAGCAACTCAATTCGTTCAACGCATCCACGCTCTTCTGCTCCCGCGCTCTGCTCCAGAAACCTCCCGACTCGAGACACAAGCGCCGACGACGTCCCTCTGCTCCGAGAAACATTCCACACCGGACGTCGATAACGAAGAGCCGTTTTCTTTTTGTGTTTACTATACTGCAATTGTAACATCTATTTGTAAACCATTTTGCGTACATATAGAATTGCCCGCAGTAAACGGTCAACGACCGTGGGCCTTGGAGTAGGAGCTGACTGCGACTCCGAACCAAGTAAAAACTTGGTGTTTGCGTGTGTTTGTTTTAATTTCCGCTGCGTAATTTCTCTAAATCTTAAATCCGAACGTTTTACGATATTCACCCCCCCTCTATCGTGTCTCTCGATCCAACAAGTGGTATCAGAGTGGGGAAGCTCAAACTTGTTGCAACCACCAATTTGAGAACTTTTTTTTCAGATTTTTATCAATTTTTTTAATATTTTTTATTATTCGAAATTTCTCTCGTTAATTGAGGTTGGTGCAACACCCCTCGATAATTATTCTCTCTTTATCCCGCACTACTAATCCAAGACCAAGTCTTGGGATATTTCTCTCTCTTTTTGTTAGTTTCAGATAAATGACCATCCAAGAAGGCTTCAGCACTGCAAGACCACCTCTCTTCAGTGGGGAGGACTTCTCCTACTGGAAGAGCAGAATGGAGGTCCACCTGAAATCTCAGGTGGACATGTGGATAATCATCCAGTCCGGACTGGAGATTCCGAAAAATGTTGAAGGAGTACCTCAAACCTACACGGAATGGGACACCGCTCTGAAACGGAAAATCGAAGCTGATGCAAAGGCGACCCAGAACCTCCAATGCGGCTTAACAAAAGAAGAGCTGAACTGGGTGGGTCCTTTCAACAGTGCCAAGGAGCTGTGGGGGAAACTGATCGAGTTGCATGAAGGAACATCAGACACTCGGATCAGCAAGCGAGATCTGCTCCTGAACTAGCTGTACACGATCAAAATGACCGACAACGAAACAACAGCTCAACTTCACGCACGAATTCAAGAATTAATAAATGGACTACACACCATCGGTCACAAGGTAGAAAACCGTGACCTAATAAGGTATACTTTAAATGTTTTCCCGAGAAATACCTTGTGGGCATCTATGGTAGATGCATATAAGGTTTCAAGGGACCTTTCAAAAATTAAATTAGATGAATTATTCTCTGAATTAGAATTACATGAGCAGACTAACTGCACCCTGGCCGAGAAAGGCATTGCCTTTATTGCAGGTAAATTTGAAAAGAAATCCAAGAAGAAACCTCAAACAACACCTGAGTCTGAATCAGACTCAGACTCTGAAGACGAAGGAGATAGACCAAAGCTGGTCCGACTGGCAAGAAACTACTACAAGGAGTTAAAGAACCAAACCAACAGAAGGAAAGCCAGCCGAAGAAAGGATGAACCAGCTGAACCCGCAAATGAAAAGAGCAAGCCCAACGTGACCTGCTACGAATGCAAGAAGAAGGGCCACTACAAGACCGAATGCCCTAACTTGAAGGAAGCAAAGAAGACAAGGAAGAAGAAAGCACTTCAAGCAACGTGGGACGAGTCCTCATCCGAAGAAGAAGAAGAGGTCCCACAATCGAACCTACTCGCACTAACTGCCTCAGAAGAAGTCAAGACCGAGTCAGAGTCAGAACAAGACGATGGCAGACTGACATTTTCAGAGGAAGGCGAAATCAAGGTAAGTGGTTTTACTAGAAGTCAATTAAATGAATTAATCTCTTACCTTTCTCGAGATTTGGCGAAAGATAAACTCCGAATCGAATCCCTCCGACAGGAAGTAAAACTCCTGAAAGAGGAAGCTGACCCTAAACCCTTAACTGAGAAGGTTCAAGAAGGAACCTCTACTCAAGTTGAAAAACTTGAGAAAGAGAACTCCTCCCTGAAAACTCAGGTTAAGGATCTTAGATCAGCTTTAGAACGATTTACCTCTGGTTCCAAGGGTCTTGACATGATCCTTGGAAAACAAAAATTGATTCTAAATCGATCCGGACTAGGTTATAGAACCAAGTCTCGACAAAGATCCTATTTTGCTGTACTGAACCAGTCCAGACCTAAAATTCAGGCATGGGTACCCAAACTATGCCTGAACAAACAGACTGGATCAAACCAATATTGGATCCCCAAGGACAAGATTCATATCTTGCCAAACCATTATCATGGCTATAGTCTAGGGGGAGCCAAGTTAAAAACCATAGTTATTATTAGATAAAATTCAATTCTTGATTGCAATTTGCTTGGTTGCTTGTTTATTTAGTTTCTGCAATTTATCATGCTTAGACTTAGGAATGGTTAGTTTAAGGACCAAACCAACTTAACTGAAAATTGACAACATAGTATTGGGAGGAGGTGAGATGATAGTATGTTAGGGAAACCAATTCTAATAAGGTCAAGTATACTTGGTCTCTTTAGACTGGTGAAACTAGCCGAAGCTACCGATCCAAGACCCAAACTAGTTAGACCAAAATTTTTCAAAGAATAATCTTGAAAATGAAATTTCATTGAAAGGCTTTGTCAAGGAAAGGGTTGATGATCCAATAAGGCTACGGCCAAAGAAGGCCTAGTGCCTCGCCAAGACCTGGAAGCCAATCTCTGAAATTCAAATTCAAATTAGTCTTTGTAAAATTTGAATCTAACACAAATTTTCAGTTATGTATAGATTCAAACAATTTTTAAAATAAATTCAATTGTTTTCAAAATTAATTAAGGTTTTCAAAATAAATCATGTTTTTCAAAAATTCTTTTATCAAAACCTGTCTCACAAAACCTATAAGGCTAACGTGATTGAAAACCCTAGATTAGGTGAGACAGTAAACTTAACTTAATCAGAATTCATAACTACATTGTTGTTTTAGTTTAGAAAGGCATTGACCTAACAATAAGTCAAACTATGGTCAAAGCAGTCAAACCATGGTCAAAATAGTCAAACCATGGTCAAAGCAGTCAAACCATGATGAAAGTAGTCAAACCATAGTCAAATCATGGTCAAATGATGACAAGACAACAAAAATTCCAATCAATACTCCATCCGGGCGCCCGTGACTCCTCGGGCGCCCCCCCTTTACTTTCACTCCTCTCGAAGCAAAAAGCTGCACTTTGTCCCTTGACCAGGGCGCCCGGAACAACGCAGGCGCCCCTATATCAGTCAAAGCAGCAAAAGCTGCAAAGACCTGCCTGACTGGGGCGCCTGGGCCGTTCTGGGGCCCCCCAACCAGCCTAAATCACTGCCAAAGGCAGTAGCACTGTCCGGGCGCCCGGGAGCTTCCGGGCGCCCCCAATGACCTGCCTATAAAAAGGCATCCGAACCCTTCCTTCTTCCCACACCAAAAACCATCCTCCTTCCTCACTTCCTTTCTTCCAAGAAGATCAAGTGACACTTGTGCTTCCTCAATCTCAATCATGCCTCCCCGGTATGATTTCTTTTATGCATTTAGAATTATTTTCTTAAATTCCTTCCTATAAATGCATGTTTTTTAACTTAGAAAACGCTGAGCAAACCAAGCGAACCCCGGTGCCGAACCGAGTCCCGACCCTAGGTTCCCGACTCTAGAACTGTGTAATAAGTTTACTCGAACAACTTATAAACCTATCAAAACTAGCTATCTTAATAGATATTTTTTTACCCAATCTTGTCTCATAGCCATGAATGTCATAAACTTTTATCAACTAGATAATCTAGTGTTCTGCACTCACTCGATTAATACATCTTTATGTGCCAAATTCTATAATAACATAGTTAGACAGGATAATCTCATGTTTGTCACTACTGTTCAAGAGATACCCTTGTCGATCACCCCTACCTTGCTAAATCAATTCCTTGGACTACGACCCTCCCAGTCCACCTTTTGTTGCTATCCCCCTAGGAATCCTCCATTTGATCCTCCCTACTCTCACATTACTCTAGACACTCTCCACTCCTATTTCTATAGGGAAGCTAGACTCCCCGCAGATAGACGATTCCAGTCCGTTGACCTTCAGGTCCAGGACTACACCCTGTACAGAGTTCTGGTCCGATGCATATTACCACTATCCACTAGGGATGTCGCGACCATGCGACCTTTTCATACATTTCTTCTATATGCCCTGATCCATCATCTTGACATTGACATTGGACTACACATGTTCCATACTATTCTGCATGCATCCAGTGTTACCACTCAGGCACGAGTGCGCACTCCCTTCTGCCACATCATCACCTCCATCCTTCATCACCACGGATGTGACATTACCGTAGGTGAAATAACCGAGATGACCGATTTTGATGAGATAGGGTTTAGGAACTTCTCTTTAGCTGGTATAGACGTGTCGGTCATCGGGGTTTTGACTTGGAGACGACAATGAGCCGGAGCTCAGATCGACTCAGACGAGGAGATTGAAGTCGACGTCACCGATTTAGCAGCCGAGGCTCGTGTGCACATAGACGAGCCGCCTCCACCGACCATCGACTAGCGCTTCACTCAGATGCAGACGGAGATCCACAGCCTCCGAGAGGAGGTTGAGGCTTACCACCTCGAGCAGATGGACGCTCGTAGAGCTGATCGAGAGGTGGACGATGCACGATACAGTGAGATACTGTCACTACTGAGAGCATGGCAGCCTGGCTCATCTGACCACCCTGGTCCCTCTTCATAGTTAGACTATTTCAGCATTGTACTAAGTAACTAAAACTTGACTAGGGTTTGACTACTACTGGACCTGTGTTTGACCAGTTAACCCATTTGGTTTAACTAGTTATTTAACTTGAATATTTGATCCTGATTATGTTTATTAGAATAGGTTCAGTCCACTATTGGTTTTCTTACTCAAATTAGTTTTAAAAGTAGTTTTTAAATGCTTTCAAAATCTGCTCTTACTTAGTTTTGAAAAATAAATTTTTCGACTTAGTTTTATTTTATATTAAAAACTACCCCCTTCAAAACTAGGGCTTTTTTGCAAACGGACTTAGCTTAGCCCTAACCCTAGAAATGGATGCACCTATAGATTTAGAAGCCAACATCTCACAAGCACCTTAGGGTACTTTTGATTGATAACCTAGAAAGGGTTGAGATGCTTAGGTCTTTGCCTTAATTCAAGATGCTTTAAGTCAGTGCATCTGCAGTAATTGGGGCACTAAATACAACCTACACAGTAATCAAGTTAAGTGTCAAGTTTAGAAAATCAAACTTGAACGGAACACTTAACTTGACTAACCCCAGCAAAAACTACTATTTAATAGCAGTTAGTAAGTAGCTAATTGGGTTAGACAGGACCCTAGAAGAAGCTGATTTGGTTTAGTTCATATCCTGAATTGGGTCAGTACAACAAAATAATGCAATTTATTATTTTGCTTTTATGCAATTTAATTATCCTGTTTCTGCTATATTTATTTGTTTTTGATATATGGCAAAGGGGGAGAGATAGGAAAGGAGAGTTTAAAATTTTAATAAAATTTTTTATTAATCCAAAATTTCAAACTCTATCCTTTACTCAAAAAGTACTTAATTCATCTTCAAAAATACAAAATTTTTCTAAGTATGTCAAAACTTAAGTTTGCAAAATTTTTCTAAGTACTTCAAAACTTAATTTTGCAAAATTTTTCTAAGTATATCAAAACTTAAGTTTGCAAAATTTTTCTAAGTATTTCAAAACTTAAGTTTGCAAAATTTTTTCTAAGTATTTCAAAACTTAAGTTTGCAAAATTTTTCTAAGTATTTCAAAACTTAAGTTTGCAAAATTTTTCTAAGTATGTCAAAACTTAAGTTTGCAAAATTTTTCTAAGTACTTCAAAACTTAAGTTTGCAAAATTTTTCTAAGTATTTCAAAACTTAAGTTTGCAAAATTTTTCTAAGTTTTTCAAATTTATCTATGTATTTAAACATAAATTTTCCAAAGTGCACAACAAAACTTGTTTTGGAAAATATATCTTTAGAGTTCTATTGAAAAAAATTGTTCTAAGGAAAAATTAAATCGATCTTTAGACTTAGAACTTAATTTTCAAAAACCCCACGAATTTTTGAAATATTTAGGGGGAGATTCCTTCCAGGGGGAGGGAACAAAAATTTATTTTTTTGGTTAACTTAACTTTTTGAACCAGGGTTGCCATAAATCAAAAAGGGGGAGATTATTGGTGCAGAATGCACCCAAGTCAAACCTATATTTTGATAATGGCAACAGGGTTCAAAAGTTAAGGTATAATGTTTGTCTAACATGTTACCCAAGTGTGCAGGCAAAGCCCTAGCGAAGGACAGCTAGGCACCTGGCGAAGGAATGCCAAGATATAAAGACCTAGCGAAGGACAGCTAGGCACCTGGCAAGGGAATGACAGGATACAAAGCCCTAGCGAAGGACTGCTAGGCACCTGGCGAAGAAATGCCAAGATACAAAGACCTAGCGAAGGACTGCTAGGCACCAAGCAAAGGGCAGCTTGGTACTGAAGACCTGGCAAAGGACAGCTAGGCACCTGGCAAAGGACTGCTGGGCAAAAGTCCAATCGGAGGAGCCGGTTGGCATCAGGTACATTCTCCCGAGAGGAGTAGGTGAGGACGCGTTCCCCGTTGAGGGAACAGTAGGCGTCGGTTCGACTTAGGGCTCCATTTTGGAGGCCCAAAGTCAGAACCAAGACAGCTAAGGCTGTATAAACTAACATCTTATTGCTTTATGTTGTTTTGGACTAACCCTGGATGCAGGACCGAAGGAACGAGTGTCTGCAGCTCAGAGAGCCTCAAAGGAGTGAGGCAGCAGCTGACCAGGGCGCCCAGAGTGTCCCGGGCGCCCCCAAGATGTACAAAAAACAAAGTAAAGCAAAGTGAGCTTCGGCAGCTTATGGGCGTGGCGCCCCCGTGCTCCCGGGCGGCCCCCATGCTCTCGGGCGCCCCCAGTGTCCCGAGCGCCCCCAGCTGAAGCTAACGAAGCAGAACCCAGCGAAGCCAACGGACAAGAGGAGACCCGGTCAACCCAGGCGCCCCCAGCGTTCCGGGCGCCCCAGTCAAAGCCTGATCCCGAGTTTTAAGGGATCAGAGCTGACCGAGAGGGAATCAGATCGGCTGACACGTGGGGGGGGGGGGGCGCCCCCAGGTGCTATAAAAAGGCCCTCGACCCCAAGGCTTCAGCAACTCAATTCGTTCAACGCATCCACGCTCTTCTGCTCCCGCGCTCTGCTCCAGAAACCTCCCGACTCGAGACACAAGCGCCGACGACGTCCCTCTGCTCCGAGAAACATTCCACACCGGACGTCGATAACGAAGAGCCGTTTTCTTTTTGTGTTTACTATACTGTAATTGTAACATCTATTTGTAAACCATTTTGCACACATATAGAATTGCCCGCAGTAAACGGTCAACAACCGCGGGCCTTGGAGTAGGAGCCGACCGCGACTCCGAACTAAGTAAAAACTTGGTGTTTGCGTGTGTTTGTTTTAATTTCCGCTGCGTAATTTCTCTAAATCTTAAATCCGAACGTTTTACGATATTAACCCCCCTCTATCGTGTCTCTCGATCCAACAATTTTAACATGGCTTTTATTCCAGAGTAAAGTTGATCTGGAGGTAGAAAATATACCTCACTTAGCATGCCACTTTTGAAGCTCGAAGCTCCCCCTTCGTTGCTGCTGTCTCTGAGGTGGCTTCCCCTTCATTGATGCTCTCTTCTTTCTAGTATGACACCATCAGGGCAGGTCCAGCGTGTTCCTCGAGATATGAGTCTTTCGATGAAGACTCGTCCCACGTCGCGTTTAGGTTGTGTACCTTTTTCTTAGGTGCTCCTTTTCCTTTATTTCTCCCTTTGGGGTAGTTTTCCTTCACATGTCCTTCTTTGTTGCAGTTGTAACATCGGATCTTCCTTTGCTTCTTACCTTGCAACTTATTAAATTTTTTAGTCTTAAAGTATTTGGACAATTTTCTTACCATGTATGCTGCGTTTTCATCACTTTTTGAAGAATCCTCTTCATGTTGGATCCTTCTCGTGTCTAGGGCGATGTCCGTTTTCCTTATTCCTGCACATCTAGATTCGTGATGTTTTAGAGTTGAAAAAAGTTTTTCTAAGGTACTTACCTCAAGGTCCTTAGAAATGTAGTAGGCGTCGATAATTGAACTCCAGCCCGAGATCCTCGGGAAGGCGTTCAATCCGTACCTTTGCGCATCCCGATTGCTTACCATTTCTCCAAGATTATTGAGTTTTGTCATCAGCTCCTTAATCTTAGCGTGAAGTTGTGCAACCGACTCTCCTTCCGGTGAAGATTGTTGAGTTGATTCCGAAGCAGATCTCATTTTTCCAATTTGGCTTCGGAGGTAACTTCATGGAGTTCAAGGAACCTCTCCCAAAGTTCCTTTTGTGGGATCAGTTTGAATCGATAGAAGGGGGGAGGGGGGGGTGAATATCGATCGATAAATTTTTCAAAAAACATAAGAGTAATTGCACAGCGGAAAAGAAAAACAACGCTAACACGCTTGTTTTTACTTGGTTCGGAGTCACGGTCGACTCCTACTCCATGGCCCACGGTCCTTGACCGTTTACGACGGCAAATTCTATATTGCATAAAGATGTTACGACTACCGAAAAATTTAGAAAGTCAGTGCCGCGGATCATCATTGGCGCTTGAATCTTGAGCACGGAGCACTTCAGAGCAGAGCGCTTGGAAAAATGCGTAGAAAAGAAGTTGATCTCAAGCCAAGGGGGTGAACCCCTATTTATACTCGTAGCTGGGGCACCTGTGTTGAAGGGGGCACCTGACACGTGGCCCTCACTGCGCAAAACTCAATCCGCAGACTTGTCCAGCGCTTATCCCCTCAATCAGGGCGCCTGAGCTGACTGGGGCACCTGTGTTAACACAGGCGCCTCTGTTGCAGTTCTGAGGCTTTGCTTCAAGTGGTTCTGAAATTACCCTTTGTCTGGGGCGCCTGTCTCAACATAGGCGCTGATAACCGCTTCAGTCGTGTCACGATTTCAAATACAATTTAATTATCGAACTCCTCTACACTAATGTAGCATAGAGTAACTCGAGTCGTCTCCCAACGAATGTAGTTGGTACATGATAATTCTCATGATCGTATCTTATTGCTTTTGGGTTTTGAATATGAAATTGGGTTTTGGATTTGAACGCTAATACTACGAAAAGGAACAGCAAAGCAGGTATGAAATCTAATTCTAATTAAGAAAAGACAAGGCAGATAATGAAATCTAAATTAACCTGACTACAATTGCAAAAAAGAAAAGACAACTTGAAATTAAGCATTGGCAAAACTAAACATGGAACAAAACTTACAACATTAAAGAAATCTAATTTATCCTAATCTATTGCATCCAAATTAAGTTCAGGAACAATAAGCAATTAAAAGAGACAAGACAATTGAGAACTAAGTAAAACAAGAGGCATGAAATTAAATCTATCTATAGAAACATTTTGTCGAACAACTTGCGAGCATGAATCAAAATAACAAAGGTGCGTGCAATTTGAAATGGGAAAATTCATCAATTACAAGCATTCAACATAAGGTTCACTCCAATACATCAAAACATCAATTTAAAAACAATCAACACACAAAACAATCAAGAACTCAATCAAATTGAAACACGCAAATTGTTGCTGATGAAGGAATTGCTGTCGAATGAAGAACAAAGCTGCCCTGTGAAGAGAAATTAATCTTCCCTGTGAACAAAACTGCTAAGGAAACTGCTGGAGACGAACTGCTGTGAAAAACTTGAATTGCTGCTGTCGAATGCAAAGTGGTAGCTGAGCAAAGCTGTAAAAGAAGAAACGGCTGCCGGATCTACTCTAATGAAGAATTGAGCTGCTGGAAAGTAATCTGCTATGAAGGAAATTCTGGAAATGCGAAACTGATGAAGGCTGGGTACTGATCTGATGCAGAAGAACCAAAGCTGTGAAGAAATTAATCTACTAAAAAAACTGAAATCTGCTGGGATCGAATTGCAATGAAGGAAGCGGCTGAAGAATTAAAAACTATAAAGAATTAAACTGCTAAAAAGAGAAACTTGAAGGAAAATTGATTGCCGGCTGCGGAGGAAGTGGATGATCATTTTCTCTCCGAACCCTGAAAGAGAAAGCTGCGGTGAAGGAGATGATCGACTAGGGCTCGAACCCCGGGCCCTAGCTCGTGCGATGGCGGGAGGATGAAGGTGGATGCCGCTCCGACCAGCTAGGATTCAGAACCCCCTAGCCCTAGCTTCGTACAATGGTCGGCGGTGATGGGCGGAAGATGGAGTCGCCTGTGTGTGATCCCCCTTTGCCGATCGATCCCTAGGTCGCGCGTCTCTGCTCCCTTTTGTGCTCTTCGCTTCAGCGATCGGGTTTGGTCAGCCAAGCCAGCTTCGGTTCAGTCAATCAGCCAGCTTCAGCTTGAGTCCGATTCACCCAGCTCGGGTTCACTCCAGCAGCCAAGCCAGTTCGTGTTTGATTCAGCCAAGCCAGCTCACAGCTCAGCTTGAGTTCGGTCCTTTGGTTCAGCCAGCCCATGTCTGGTCCAGCACTGGTTCAGTCCAGATTCAGCCTAACCGGATTTGGTTCAGTCTTGGCTTGGGTTGACCCAGCTCAATCGGATTTGGTTCAGCTTTGGTTTGACTTTGGTTTGACCCAGCCTCAGCCCAGAACTCACAGCTCATAAGGAATTTAACAACGGACGACTGAGATCGATTTGGCTTCATCCAACGGTCAGATCTCTTCAGATTTGAACCAAACTCCACAGATCTCAATCAATGGTCCTGATCTACCTGTCCCCAGCTCGGATTAACTAGATCAGTGGTGGATGGTCCAGATCTTTCTTTTTTTTGAATGGATGGTCTAGAACATCTTGAGCTCGATCCAACGGTCAGATCACTTCTGATTTGGCTGAAATTTTCAGATCTTGATCTCTGGTCATGATTGATTCTATCTTGGACTCGAATCGACCTGAAGTTTACCGATGGCTCAGATCTAGCCGTTCTCTGGAATGGACGGCTTCTATTAATCCGATGCTTGATCCTTTTGATCTGGATCCAATCCTGACTCAAGTCTGACCCAATTTGATCTAGGTCCATGATCAATTGAAGCCTACAAAATGATATTCAAATTTAGTGCCAAAAATATCCCAAATATACAAAGATTAGAATTAAAAGCCAAAATAGGGAAAATACATGAAACCTAATACAATTGCAAACTTAAGCATATAAAATGTGGATCAAACATGGATTTTAGAGTCTAAAATAATCAATAAGATGATGGTTATCAACTCCCCCACACTTATTCTTGGGCGTCTCGCACAAGTCAACTAGTAAACTAAGGATGTATCCCCCTAGATTATTCTGAATCATAGTTAGAAGCAATTGAAAGAAAATTATCTAAGGTTATCAATTCTCAAAAATCTAAGCTCAATGGATTAGAGACTTGTCCTTAAATCAACAACTTAGCATACTTCATCCATCATGACTCATTGAGACGAATTTTACAAAAATTTTGATGGACCCGGGATAGGTGTCACGAAAGTGTGGGTCTCAAAATTTAGATGTGTGAAAACTGGAAACCCTTTTTGCAATCAAAAATGAAAATGTAATAAAGGGGCCACAGGTCGTATTTTTCCTAGGGACTAGTTGATGTTGTGTGATTCGAACTTGTATTTATGTGTCGTTGATATTTTTGGGTTTCGAATAAAACGAGGGTTTGGTTTGCAATGAGACACGAAATCGCAAGGAAAATTAAAGAAACTCAACTCATGAACTAAGCAAAGTGATGGCACTTAATAACTCAATCTATGGGAAACCTAATCAAAGCACTTACAAAATTTTGGACAATAAACAAATTTGATTTCAAATGCAAGAGTACCCTACAAAACTGATTTAAACTTAAAACATCACCACTCAAACTGAAACTTAAGGAAGGACTGATACATAACAATGCTAAGGCTTTTCTTGATACCAAAATTCAGGGAGACAAGCTGAAATTTCCGGAAAGAAGTTACAATTCAGAAATGCAATGAATGCAAAGAAACTGATTTCAAGCTCAAACTGATGCCAAAAACTGATGTGCAGGAATGAATAAATGCAAGGATGAGTAAGGGAGTTCAAAACTCAAAGCTAAACACTTCAGACACAAGACTTATTCAGGAATCATGCGCAGGAATTCAAAAAAATTCAGAGATGATACGATTTCGAAAGCAAACTTGCATTTGAGATTAATTATATCAAACTAACATTCAGAGATGCTTCAGAAATCAACTAAACTCACTGACATAGAATTTAGGAACTAACAAAAAAAACTGATACGCAACATGAAAAGTTGATACGCAATTAACAAACTAAGTGCAGAAATTAAATTCGATAGCTATGTAAATGAAACAAAACTGCAAGATGAATTCAAAGGATTAAAACTAAGCTAGCTTGATACAAAAAATCAGAAATGGCAGAAAAAGAAAATAACTGAAACGCAGGAAACAATTTGATACGCAGAAAGAACTCCAATTTCAGAATTGATTCAAATGCGGAGTAAGCTAATCTAAACGAAATAGTTCACTAATTAAGCAATCTAACTCATACTATTGCAGAATTGAACACTAATTGAAGCAAAAACAATTAAGAAACTGAAACTAAAAATTTTGATACGAATTCAGTAACAGAACAGTTGCGGCAGAAATTAAATTACAGCTAAAACAAGAAATTAACTACAAAACTACTCGTCAATTCCTTCCCCAGCTCATGATTTCCTTGTTCATTATGCAAGGGCAAGCCAATAACCCCTTCAGCTCCGCAAATCAGTGGGAAATCGTCTCTACAGTTGACTCTGCTCAAAATCTGCACGTAGCTGGAATTTCCAATCCAATCCACTCTATCTCAATTGATGGAACTGCGATGATGATTTGAGAATCATCTGAGCTCACCTGAGGACCCTTACAGATGGCTCAGATGATCGGAAGTGGCTCGCGGATGAGATTCAAGGGATTGGATTGAAGAACTGCCGAAACCCTCAAACAGTCCCTGTTCCGGCGCAAATTGAGCTGAATTCTCCAAAGAAACTATCCCCAAGGATTCAAATCTTGATCTAGGGTTGAAGTTGAGGTGGTCACGCCTTCTTAGATGAAGAACTTAAAGAAGCGATGAAGAACTGCTAAAGAACACGAAGAAACGACGAAGACGTGACGAGGAAGAAAACTGAGGGAATTTTCCTTAAGTAATTAGGAATGAACGGTCCAGATTGATTTGAGGAAATCCAATGGCTGATCTTCATCCGATCTGAACCAAACTTTGATGATGTTGATCAAGGGTCAGGATCTGTCTCGGGGTAGCTCGGATCCTCCAGATTTGTAACGGATGGTCCAGATCAACCTAATCTTTGAATGGACAGTCTAGAACCTTCTGAGCTTGATCCAATGGTTGGATGATCTCTGATTGGGATGAAAGTCTCAGATCATGATCTCAGTACTTGATCAGCCCTAACCCTAGCTCGGATTGCCTCAGATGGTCCCAGATGGCTCAGATCTAGCAGCTTTTAAATCGGACGGCCGAGATTAATCCGAAGCTTGATAACTCGATCCGGGTCCATTTCCGACTCAAGTTTGACCCAGTATGTCCTAGGTCCATGATCCTTCATGCCTACAAAAATAGATAAAAAATTCAGTGGCCAAATAATCCAAATATGTATAAATTTACAATTAAGTCCAAAATAGCAATAATTTCTAGAACCTAGGGTAAATTCACAATTAAGCAAGTAAAATATGGGTCAAACTTGGATTTTAGCAACTAAAATAATCAATAAAATGGTACTTATCAACTCCCCCACACTTAAGCTTGAGCGTCTCGCGAAACCACTAAGTATGTATCACTTAGATTTTCTTAAGCATAATTAGAAGCAAATGAAAAGAAATTACCTAAGGTTGTCAATTCTCAAAAATCTAAGCACTATGGATTAGTATCTCGTCCTTAAATCAATAACTCAGCCTTTTCATCCTTCATGAGTCATTGAGATGAATTTAACTCACTAGCCTTTCAAGGGAAATTTTGGTGGCTCTCTCCTTAAGTTCTAAGTTGATGATGGAAGTGGAGCTCACTCAAACACACATGTTTCTTGCACTACCATAGGCTTGCTTGTTATCTAATCTCCACCATTATTCATGATTAGGATCAATATCTACAAAAACAAGTGAAAACATGGAAAATGGTAAGAAATGGAGTAAAAGCCAAGAAAAATAGACAAATTGATGGAGTGGAAGACTTGGTTGCCCAGGTATGTTTTCAATGTACTTTTCTTCTCTTTTTAGTCCTCTAGTGAAATAAAGAGTGTGAGGGAGTGAGGCTATGACATTACCCTTCAAGAATTTGATGAAAAGTCCTCACTAGTCCCTTTGTGCCAATTTTCTTTTGCGTGCCAACTTTGCTTGCTTCTCTTTTCTCCTTCTTCATTTTCTTCTTTCTTTCTTTCTTGTAAAGTCATAAATGAAATGGAATAAAGCTTGGACTCGGATGAGAAAAATTGCAATGCCAAAACTCCAATTGTGCCATTTTGTTCCTTCTTTTTTTTTTTTCAAACTATTTCTCTCTTTTTTTTCTCTCTCTGAATTTTTCTAATGGAGCACTTCGGATCAGATTTGTATCAGAGAACTTAAATCATCAAATAACATAGATGCTCCACATGCAATCCTCACTAAACAACTCTTGCCACTCACCCTTGATACATGTCTTTCTAAGTTGGCACACTTCTATCCTTTATCATTCTTTTTTTTTTCATATTTCAGATTCACGGCATCACTTCAGAATCAAGAGCCTGATTTCTTGAACAATTAACATCTAGAGTACTTGCATCAAATGATAGTGGTGTTCGGACCGGGTGCATGTTGACAAGGATACGGGTTCGTAAAATTTTAAATTTTTTTACGTGCAGCGGAAGAATTAGCATAAAATAATTTCTCAAATTATTTTAACCTCGTATCTAGCATGCAACCTTATGATGTGTGGACATGATCATAAATTAAAACTTTGCGGAAAAGTAAACTAATTTACTTTGTACCTCGCGTAACTCGAAGAAAGGGACGAGATCCAACCGTAGCGTCCCTTGGAAGCTTCGCCTCTATTCGCGTCCACGCCGAGTTCTCTTCGGGATGACTTCGCAAAGTCACGAGTTTTGTGCTGACGAGAACTACTAGATTCTCGGAAGGCACAAATAGAAGAACAAGAGAAAAGAATGGAAACTAAGCAATAAGAAACGGAATCAAAATTTCGGGAAGAGAGGAGTTGCGATCCGCTTCTTCTTCTTCTTGTTTGGCTCCTTCTTGGTGATAGTTGCTCACGCCAACCCTTGGAAGGGTGAGGGTGCGCCGGACCTAGGTTGGACTAGGGGCGCCAGCCCTAAGATGCTCAAGGGGCGCCGGCCCTAGGTGGGAAGGAGAAGGAGAGGAAGAGAATAAGAGAGAGAGAGGGAGAGGGTTAATCTCTTGATTACTCTATATTGATTGGAATTCAAGGCTAGCCTTGGTTCCTTTATATAGTAACCTCTCCCTTGCCAAGTCTCCCTCTTAACGGATTTTTCATAAGAAATTTATCCTATAAATTCTCTTATTAATTATTCCGTTTAAGCCAAGTTTTATTATAACTAACTTTATAATAAAACAAATACCTTCTCTCCTTTTATTATGGAATAAATTTTATAAGAAATTTATAAATTTTCTTATTATGGAAAAATCAATTCATAATTGATTTTATAAAATTAAAATAAACCATTTCATGGATCATTTTAATTTCCATAAAAAGGGAATAAATTTCTATAAATTTATTTCTATAAATTTCTTTATACAAATTTATTTATCCATAATTTATAAAACAAATCGCGCTAGATTTATTTTATTAATTAAACTAAATAAATTGGTTTTCTCCCCTTTTAATGGCCGGCCAAAACAAAGGGGTTTGGCACCCTCTTTGGCCGGCCAAACCGAGCCGAACCGATCGCGAATTAAACTCATTTAATTCGCCCAATAAGCCTTCAAAAGACTTAGCCATTTTAAGTTTCCGTTGTGCCTCTGATTAACTCAGATTCGACTTATTTCTCTTGATTGGAAAATCCAATTTTCAACTCATTTTAAATCCCTCGGATTACTCGTAGTGTGTGACTAAATAGGTTTTCGATTTATGTTGACCGTCTATAATCAACTAATTATAGAACGATCATGAGTGGCACCTAGTAGTACATCATGACCCCCAATTAATCGAAAGATCAACGGTTGACCTCAGAAGTAATTCTGAAACCCTTCAACAGCTCTAATGAATCGTGCCCCATTCCCTTCACCATCTTATACCCTCTTGATTCAGGACATGGTCTGTATGTGTCAGTCCCCACTAGGCTGACTACGTCACACCTAGCCCAAGTAGTGTCTTTCTTGTCCTTTGGATTTCTAATTACTCTCATGTATTTTAGAGACTCATACTCTAAACATCTCATGCTCTGGCCAGAGGCTTTAAGTAACAATCCGACGATAGGCCTGGGTATACATCTCCTCGCAAGGAGTGGTGAATCCTTTGTAGGCTGTTCAAACATCTTCGGGCACTTCGGCTTATACCCAATCATCCTGGGTCCACACCTCCTTGGAGATGCTTGCTTAAGATGTTAAAGTATAAGTCTCCATGACCAAGATGACTTGAACACCGCAAGTCAAAGGAACATCGCACTTAAGCTGTAGTAAGAACTTCATTGACATATCTATATAGATTACCATATGAAGTTTTACAGCTAGTCACTCCAATGAACTAGTTCCCTTAACTAGCATCCATGTTTATCTCCGGACATCCCAATGTCACCAGCCAGTGAGAATCAGCTGATTAGAGAATAACCAATGCTAGTCTCAACAGAATTGATAGTGTCCATTTTTATCAATTCATCGACTAGGGATATTTTTAATACTTCACATTTGCACAAGTAGAGATAATCACTAGTTGTGATCCCATCACAAATTCTCTTATGCTGTGAATTGTATTGCGGACATTCAGTAGATGAGTTTAAGATCTCGATCAAATACACTAACATGTATACTCAAATACTGAATTATCATTTATTAAAATAAATGTTTTACAATCATAAGGCGATTGCCTTAGGACACTTCTCTCATATCACTAACAAACTCCCACTTGGCCTAATGCCAATCGCTACGGTATCCAATACCACAGGCTCTAACATGACCCTCAAACTTGCTTTGAGGTAAGGCCTTAGTTAAAGGATCCGCTAAATTCCTTTCAGTGGGAATTTTCACAATTTATATATCATTCCTACTTATAATCTCTCTGATCAGATGATAGCGGCGAAGCACGTGTTTGGATCACTGATGAGACCTTGGTTCCTTTGCTTGTGCAATAGCTCCATTGTTGTCGCAGTAAACCGGCACTGCTTCATCAATGGTTGGAACCATGCCAAGTTCGGAGACAAACTTCTTGATCCAGACTGCTTCCTTTGCAGCTTCCGAAGCTGCGATATATTCCGCTTCCGTGGTAGAATCCGCTACGGTGTCTTGTTTGGAACTTTTCCAACTTACTGCGCCTCCATTCAAAGTAAATATGTATCTAGACTGAGATTTGGAGTCATCCTTATCTGTCTGGAAACTGGCATCTGTATACCCACGTATTACCATATCTCCTTCTCCATATATTAGGAACACATCCTTAGTTCTTCTTAAGTACTTAAGGATTGTCTTGACAGCCGCCCAATGATCCATTCCTGGATCCGACTGGTATCTGCTTGTGACGCTCAGAGCATACGATACCGGGCCTAGTACACAACAGAGCATACATGATAGATCCTATCGCGGATGCATAAGGAATCTTATTCATGCAAATCCTCTCGTCTTCTGTGCGCGGACACATAGACTTTGAAAGGTTGATCCCATGCCTGATGGGAAGGTAACCTTTCTTGGATTCCGACATGCTAAACCTTTTTAGCACTCGGTCTATATATGTAGACTGCGAAAGACCAAGAAACCGTTTTGATCTATCTCTATAGATTCTAATCCCAAGGATATAGGTTGCTTCTCCCAGGTCATTCATGGAGAAAGTTTTGGACAACCAAATTTTAACTGTTTGTAAGACTGATATATCGTTTCCTATAAGTAAGATGTCATCGACATATAATACTAGGAATACGACCGCACTCCCACTAACCTTCTTGTACACACAAGATTCGTCAGGATTTTGTGAGAAATCAAACTCTTTGATTGTCTCATCAAAACGGATATTCCAGCTCCTAGATGCTTGCTTCAGTCCATATATGGATCGTCGAAGCTTGTATACTTTGGTTTTATCAACCGATGTGAAACCTTCAGGTTGTATCATGTATACATCCTCAAGCAGGTTTCCATTAAGGAAAGCTGTTTTCACATCCATTTGCCATATCTCATAATAATAATGAGCTGCTATGGCTAGGAGCATCCGAATGGATTTAAGCATAGCTACTGGCGAATAGGTTTCGTCATAATCAATTCCTTGTGTTTGACGATATCCTTTTGCCACTAATCTAGCTTTAAAGGTAACAACATTACCTTCCATGTCGGTTTTCTTCTTGAAAACCCACTTGCACCCTATGGGCTTAATCCCTTCAGGTCGGTTAATCAAGTCTCATACTTGATTTTCGTACATGGAATCCATTTCCGACTTCATGGCTTCAAGCCATTTGTCCCTTTCTGAACTTTTCAGAACATCTTCATAACTGATAGGTTCGTTATTGCTTATGAGTAACACGTCGTTCGATTCACTTATGAGAAATCCATATCTCTCTGGAATATTGCGTGTCCTATCAGACCTACGAAGAGGTGGTGTTGTTTTAGGTTCAACTGATAGCTCATCATTATGAGGTATTGGTTGTGGGTCTAGACTAGGTGTCTCTGTAATGTCTATTGGAGTTTCTTGAACTTCATCAAGTTCAATGCCACTCCCACTGTTTTCTTGTAAAAGAAATTCTTTTTTTAGAAATACAGCATGCCTTGAAACAAACACCTTTTGTTCCAAGGGATGATAGAATTGGTAACCCTTCGTTTCCTTAGGGTATCCAATAAATAGACATTTATCAGACTTAGCATCCAATTTGTCTGATACAGTCCGCTTCTCATAAGCCGGACAACCCCATATCTTAAGGTGAGTTAAGTGGGGTTTCTTACTATTCCATGTCTCATATAGAGTAGTAGAGACTACCTTGGTCGGGACTCTGTTTAGCAAGTAAACAGCTGTCTTTAGTGCATAGCCCCAAAAGGATTTTGGAAGAGTTGCATGATTCATCATGGATCTAACCATGTCCATCAAGGTTCGGTTGCGCCTCTCAGATACACCATTATGCTGTGGCGTATACGGCGGAGTCCATTGGGACAATATCCCATTGTCCCTAAGATAATCTTGAAACTCTTGACTCAAGTATTCACCACCCCGATCGGATCGAAGTATCTTAATACTTTTGCCAAGCTGTTTCTCTACTTCATTTCTGAACTCTTTGAATTTCTCAAAAGCTTCAGATTTGTGTTTCATCAAGAACACATACCCGAATCGTGAGTGATCATCAATAAAGGTGATGAAGTAGCTATAGCCTCTTTGTGCAAGAGTTGACATTGGTCCACATACATCAGTATGTATTAGACCAAGCAACTCTCCCACTAGATTACCTTTTCCGGAAAAGGGTAATTTCGTCATCTTGCCTTTTAAGCATGATTCGCATGTATCAAATGAACCGGGTTCAAATGATTCCAAAATTCCACATCGGTGTAATTCGGTCATGCGTTTCTTACTTACATGGCCAAGACGGCAATGCCAAGTGTAGGAGTCTATTCGATTATCTATTCGAGCACGTTTGTTGCTAACTTCGATATTGAAAACGTCACTGGATAAATCTAACGTGTAGATACCATTGCACAAAGTTCCATTCCCATAAAGAACGCCATTTAAAGTTATGTAACAACAATTGTTACTAAAAGTTAAATGATAACCCTTTTCATTCAAACATGAAATAGATACAATGTTCTTTATTAACGAAGGAACAAAATAACAATTATCCAATTCTAAGACACGTCCAGTGGGGAGCTTTAGCAAATATGTTCCGATGGCAACAACAGCAATCTTTGCTCCATTTCCAACTCGCAAATTCGCTTCTCTTTTGACGAGTCTTCTTCTATTCCTTAACCCCTGTATGTCATTACATATATGTGAGCTACACCCAGTATCAAGTACCCAAGTATTAGAGGAAATAGAGTGACATTCAATAATGAAGATACCTGAAGAGGATGGGGCATCGGATGCCTTATTCTTCAAGGACTCAAGATAAACCTTGTAGTTTCTTCGCCAGTGACCCTCCTTGCCACAATGATGGCAAGTTCCTTTTGGTTTCTTTTCAGTCTTTTTGGCCTTTTTCTTCTTTCCTTTATTCTGTTCTTTGGCCTTCCTCTTAGAACCTTTCTTCGAGGAACCAACTAACAGAACCGCCTTTTGATCCTGCTTTACAGAAGGCTCTACAGTCTTCAGCAGGTTGAGCAACTCAGGAATGGTAGTCTCCAGCTTGTTCATCCGATAGTTCATCACAAATTGTGAATAACTTTTGGGTAAACAATTCAGAATTAAGTCAATACTTAGTTCATGATCCATTGCAAAATCGAGTGTGCTCAGTCGCTCAATGTACCCCAACATCTTTAACACAAACTGCGAGGCAGAAGTGCCTTCCTGCATCTTAGTGGTGAAGAGGAGTCTGGAGACTTCGAACCTTTCGGATCTCGCCTGCTCTTCGAACAACTCATGAAGATGGAAGATGATGGTACAAGCATCCATATGCTCATGCTGCTTTTGCAGCTCAGGTACCATAGAGGCTAGCATAATGCAACTCGCAAGTTCAGAATCAGTCACATGTTTCTGATAGGCCACTAACTGTTCTGGAGTTGCACCCTCTGGTGGACGGTTGTGAAGTTGATCTTCAATGACATAAGCAAGCTTCTCTGCCTTGAGGACTATCCTTAGGTTTCGAAGCCAGTCCATGAAGTTCGGCCCAGTCAGTTTATTGGTGTCCAAAATGGAACGCAAGTTTAGAGAAGACATGATCGAGTGATTAACCTAGAAATACAAATTGAGCTTATGTGAGAAGAATGATAAAGAATGTATCAATATACATTAATTAAAATCCTATTTATTTTTTAAATTGTATAACCCTTTTTATCAATTAGGGAGATTGTAGGAGCATCTCCAAATAGGTTGATATCCAACCATAGATAAAAACAACCATGGCTGTGGCCATCAAGTTATTCTTAGCTATGAAGGTAGGTAATTATACCGATTACACATCACATATATGTAACTATCACTTTATGCTATCAACTAATTGAATGTTTGCATAAATCATTGGGTTGTTAACTCATTAACAAGTATGTAACAATGTACATAGCACCCAACTGCACCTCTCTTTACATCGACCTTGGCTGTGGCACAACAAATCGATGCTCCAAGCTTAAGGCTGACCCATTAATCAAGAAATAGTTTTAATATGGTTGGAGCTCATTCAACCGCTTAGTCAGGCTTGGATGTGTCCAACAACCAAAACTAAGGATTGACCTCTGACTCCAACTATATTATTCATAAACTAATTCCATGGTTTGAACATGTTGAGGTTCAAGCCGGGCATGGATGTGTCCATCAACCCAAACAAGAAACAAAACTCCGATTCTAATCATATTAATGGAAGGTGTTGGCCTTAATATTTTGTAAGGGGTTTTGGGTCTCATCCTTTCTTTTCTAAGCACATTCATGATATATAATTATGTCATGACTAACAATTTCCTTAATAAAGTATGTATGTGACTTAATTTATCAAGTCTCATTAATTGAATTAGGAATCGGATTTCCTAATTCTAATTTCATACTTTATTGAAGGAATTGTTTTGGGAAACAATTTCCTAAATTGTCATAATCAATTTCGGAAATAATATGTTTAAGACTTTGATTTCTCTAAATCAAATCTTATTAAATTAAGAGACAATTCCCTTAATTTAACGACATATTATTTTCATGAAAATCTCTTTTAAGAAAACTCTATAGGAAATCATTTTCCTAATTAATTTTGGAGACAACAATATGTAAGAGCATCACCTCTTAAATCATATTTTATTCATGGATTTAATTAATTACAACAAATTGTTTTCTAAGGGTGACTCCCCGAGGTTCAGATACCCAAAGAAAAGTAATTTGTCGTAAATCCAATTTGGTCCGCTTCGGAAGCGTAACCAAATTAAACATGACAATTTCATTTAAAATTGGGAAATTAAATTACAACAACTAACTTTAAATTGGACGGCTCCCCGAGGCTCAATCCAAAATAAAGAATTTTGTTGTCAATTTAAAAACCAATTCAAATTTAATTGTCAATTAATTGTCCATAAATTTGTCTAGACTTTCTTGAAAGAAAGTGCCCAAAATTGTGAGATTTCATAATAGGTTTTCAGAATAATTGTAAGTTTCTGGTACAAAGAAAACTTACATATTTCCAAATTTGGAAAATTTCTGAAATAGAAAAATTTCCAAAATTAGAAAGTTTCCAAAGATGGGAAGTTTTCACAATTATTATAAAATTTCAGAAACTAGAAAATTTCAAAAGTTTGCAAAATTTCATGAAAATTTCCAAACTTAGAAATTCCTAAATCTAAAATTTATTATAATTGAAAAGTTTCCATAATTGAAATTTTTTTCCAAAATTGAGATTATGACAAAGTTTTCCACAAAACAATTATATGATTATGTCGAACACTAACTGGCTCTGATACCACTGTTGGGACCGGGTGCATGTTGACAAGGATACGGGTTCGTAAAATTTTAAATTTTTTTACGTGCAGCGGAAGAATTAGCATAAAATAATTTCTCAAATTATTTTAACCTCGTATCTAGCATGCAATCTTATGATGTGTGGACATGATCATAAATTAAAACTTTGCGGAAAAGTAAACTAATTTACTTTGTACCTCGCGTAACTCGAAGAAAGGGACGAGATCCAACCGTAGCGTCCCTTGGAAGCTTCGCCTCTATTCGCGTCCACGCCGAGTTCTCTTCGGGATGACTTCGCAAAGTCACGAGTTTTGTGCCGACGAGAACTACTAGATTCTCGGAAGGCACAACTAGAAGAACAAGAGAAAAGAATGGAAACTAAGCAATAAGAAACAGAATCAAAATTTCGGGAAGAGAGGAGTTGCGATCCCCTTCTTCTTCTTCTTGTTTGGCTCCTTCTTGGTGATAGTTGCTCACGCCAACCCTTGGAAGGGTGAGGGTGCGCCGGCCCTAGGTTGGACTAGGGGCGCCGACCCTAAGATGCTCAAGGGGCGCCGGCCCTAGGTGGGAAGGAGAAGGAGAGGAAGAGAATAAGAGAGAGAGAGGGAGAGGGTTAATCTCTTGATTACTCTATATTGATTGGAATTCAAGGCTAGCCTTGGTTCCTTTATATAGTAACCTCTCCCTTGCCAAGTCTCCCTCTTAACGGATTTTTCATAAGAAATTTATCCTATAAATTCTCTTATTAATTATTCCGTTTAAGCCAAGTTTTATTATAACTAACTTTATAATAAAACAAATACCTTCTCTCCTTTTATTATGGAATAAATTTTATAAGAAATTTATAAATTTTCTTATTATGGAAAAATCAATTCATAATTGATTTTATAAAATTAAAATAAACCATTCCATGGATCATTTTAATTTCCATAAAAAGGGAATAAATTTCTATAAATTTATTTCTATAAATTTCTTTATACAAATTTATTTATCCATAATTTATAAAACAAATCGCGCTAGATTTATTTTATAAATTAAACTAAATAAATTGGTTTTCTCCCCTTTTAATGGCCGGCCAAAACAAAGGGGTTTGGTACCCTCTTTGGCCGGCCAAACCGAGCCGAACTGATCGCGAATTAAACTCATTTAATTCGCCCAATAAGCCTTCAAAAAACTTAGCCATTTTAAGTTTCCGTTGCGCCTCTGATTAACTCAGATTCGACTTATTTCTCTTGATTGGAAAATCTAATTTTCAACTCGTTTTAAATCCCTCGGATTACTCGTAGTGCGTGTGACTAAATAGGTTTTCGATTTATATTGACCGTCTATAATCAACTAATTATAGAACGATCATGAGTGGCACCTAGTAGTACATCATGACCCCAATTAATCGAAAGATCAACGGTTGACCTCAGAAGTAATTCTGAAACCCTTCAGTAGCTCTAATGAATCGTGCCCCATTCCCTTCACCATCTTATACCCTCTTGGTTCAGGACATGGTCTGTATGTGTCAGTCCCCACTAGGCTGACTACGTCACACCTAGCCCAAGTAGTGTCTTTCTCGTCCTTTAGATTTCTAATTACTCTCATGTATTTTAGAGACTCATACTCTAAACATGTCATGCTCTGGCCAGAGGCTTTGAGTAACAATCCGACGATAGGCCTGGGTATACATCTCCTCGCAAGGAGTGGTGAATCCTTTGTAGGCTGTTCAAACATCTTCGGGCACTTCGGCTTATACCCAATCATCCTGGGTCCACACCTCCTTGGAGATGCTTGCTTAAGATATTAAAGTATAAGTCTCCATGACCAAGATGACTTGAACACCGCAAGTCAAAGGAACATCGTACTTAAGCTGCAGTAAGAACTTCATTGACATATCTATATAGATTACCATATGAAGTTTTACAGCTAGTCACTCCAATGAACTAGTTCCCTTAACTAGCATCCATGTTTATCTCCGGACATCCCAATGTCACCAGCCAGTGAGAATCAGCTGATTAGAGAATAACCCATGCTAGTCTCAACAGAATTGATAGTGTCCATTTTTATCAATTCATTGACTAGGGATATTTTCAATACTTCACAATTACACATGTAGAGATAATCACTAGTTGTGATCCCATCACAAATTCTCTTATGTTGTGAATTGTATTGCGGACATTCAGTAGATGAGATTAAGATCCCAATCAAATACACTAACATGTATACTCAAATAGTGAATTATCATTTATTAAAATAAATGTTTTACAATCATAAGGCGATTGCCTTAGGACACTTCTCTCATATCACTAACAAGTGGAAGCCTTAAGTGTTCCACTCAAAAATTCTAATCAGCACATTTAATTTCAGCCCCTTGCCTTCACTGCATTTCGGAAATGCCTTCACTGCACAGTGATCAGCACATTTCTTTCATTTCCTTTCCTTTCACTACATTCATGTGCTCCATTCCTTGATTCACAGCCTTGAAACCCAAATTCAGCTTCATCTTGATACCAAACTTGTGCAAAAACTGCTTTCATGGAACATACCTTCTGAATTTTCTTTTCCAGCTGTATTTTCCACTCTGATTCCTCCAACTCAGCTTCAATAACTGTCCCTTACTAGATTTAGCACTTTGCAGATTAATTTGTATCCTTTCAACAGCTCCAAATCAAAGTATCCCAGATTCCAAGTTGGATTCAGCTTCAATCATTTCAGCAACTTGATACCTTGATGTTTTCTTCAATTGCTAGCAAACTTTGCACTAATTCAATTCTACACAACTGCATTCCAGCTTCTCTCAAAGTGTTTTTGAAATTACAGCCAATATATAACTGCAATTCTGCTATTGCTTTCCATTTTAGACTTTGGCACAACTTTTTCTCCTCTTCATTTTGCATTTCAATTCTTAATTCTTTCCAATACATATTCCACTACACTTCTTCCACAAATTTCAGCAGTCTTGCAGCTCACTTGCATTCAGTTTGGTTAATTTCAGTAGCTCCACGTCATGCCTTGGCAGGTTACAAGCTCAGACTTTGCAGTTCTGCTGCAATGCAGTTCAGATTTTGCAATTTCAATTTTTTTTCTGCTTTTGATCAGTCTTTACTCAACCTTAATTCAGACATCCTGATTTCGCATAGCTGCATTTCAGACTTCCAACTGAGTGGCCGAACAGCTTCCTAGCAAAGAAAAGCTACAATCCAAACAATTCTGACCACACTTCACAAATTTTTCTTTGGCACAAAATTTCTCACTTGCATGCCATTTTTTTTCTTCTTTTGTTGTAGATTTCTTTTGCTTCTCAACCGAATTCAACTTGGCACAACTTCCTTGGATCTTCAAATGATGGTCAAGAATCTTCAATTGTTTTCAATCTTTGACCACTTCTTCTTACTAATTTTTTGACTCCAAACTCAACTCAATATGTAATTGTTTCCATCCTTCCATTGCAAATTTTTTTTCTTTTGGATCGAATTGCCTCCTTGATACAAAACTTTTCCAAAACACTAATCACTCCCTCACACTTAATCCTTTGTCCGTCTCGGGCAAAGTAGCATTAAGAAACATCCCAAACAACAAGTCCATAGAAAAGTAAGGGTAAGAGTAGGAAATAAATAAAGAAAAATGGAATGAACATGATAATTGCCAAAAATTGGTATAGAAAGGGAAACAAATTGATGAGCTTCTATAAATATGATCCAATCATTGAACTATGGTTTTGAAAGAACCTAAGTAAGTTCTAGAGTACAATTACATATGTGTATCACAAATATAAGGCTAATTCTCACTAGGCAAAAATAATTCATCTCAAGTCATCAATTAAGAGTCTAAAGCAAAGTAGTACTCAAGCATCCAAGATTTCATCCATGAGCTCAAATCCTAAGTTTTAACAACCAAATTTAATTTATTTTCAAAAGACTCTAAAATGCTATGGAGATAACCTAGAGGGATACATTTATTCCTAGTCATGCAAGAAAAAGTGACCAAAAGAAATAACATGATATTTACAATGTCTATTTATTCATTCTATTCTACTCACACATTTATTAGCAAGAACTCATTTTAAAAGTGAAAAAAATGCAATAAAGGAAAAGGCAAGAAAGATCAAACTCCCTTTTATTTTTGGTGGACGGAGTCTGTCAAGAAACAACCTCCATTGTGGTAGTGGAGGAGTAGGGGTAGCTGAGAGAATTAGGACTCCCCCACACTTAAACTTTACAACAGAATGCTTAGGTGGCCGAAGGTGATTGATGTTCAACATCCATTTTAGTGGTGGAGTGCTTTGAATTATAGTAAGATCATCTCCTCCCTCTTTATTCTTTTTGGAACACCTTCCAGGAGGTTTGAGTCTGTTCAGATGAAGCACCCACTCCAGAAGTCTTTGGGACCCTGCAAAACCATGTAACACCTCTCTCATGCGTGCAGGGTAAGAAAGAAATGAAACAATATCAGTCTTTGTATAAAATGTATCCAAAAATGTATCACATCCAATAAAGTCAATTTTTGACACCTCAAAGAATTTTTCACAATTAATATCCACCAAAGATGTATCAAGCAATGCATTGAAACCCATGAAATCAATTTGAGGTACCTTCATAATTTTTTTACACTCAACCTCAGCATAAGATATAGCAATAGATTCACCACAATAAACAACATCAATATCAGGCAGTTCTAAGAAATTCCTACAATCCATATTCACAATAGATGTATCAAACAATGTATCATAACCAATGAAATCAAATTTAGGTGCCTCCATAAGTTTTTTACATTCAAATTCAACATAATATATAGCAAGAGATTCATCACAATAAACAACATCAATTTCAGGCATCTCCAAAAAATTTTCACACTCAGTTTCTATATAAGGCATATCAATAAATGTGTCACAACGGATAAAATCAAGCCTGGGTGCCTCTATGGAATTTTCATCATTATTTCTCACAAAAAATGTATCAAGACATGCTTCACATGCAATTCTAGACACCTCTCTGAAATTTTCTAAAGGAAAAGGAGAAATACTTACCTGATCGTGCTCAAGTTCTGGTGGACACTCAACTGGAATAGGTGATCCTTAGGGCTCTGTGCAATCCCCTACACTTTGAATCTCAATAGAAATAGGTGATCCTTGGGGCGCTGTGCAATCCCCTACACCTAGAAAATCCTCTCCAGCTGGAAATACATCTGAAATATCTTCTGAAAAATCCTCAGTCTCAGCAGTAAATACTCTCTCAGCCTCCTCTGAATAAATATCTCCTCCCGAAAAATCAGGTAAAAATTCCGCAGCCTCTAACTCTGTATCCTCCAACTCCTCAAGAGTATCCATGCTCATAATGGAGTGGTCCTCCCTCGGGTGCTTTATAGCATCGAAAAGGCTAAACTGAACAACCGTGTCTCGAATCTCCATGGAAAGTGTATCAGCATATACATCAATCTTGGTTCTAGCAGTCTTCAGAAATGGTCTTCCTAAAATAAGTGGAGAACGGTATGCAAGATAATCTCCCTCCATATCCAAGATATAAAAATCTGCAGGAAATATTAACTCCTTTACCTTCACCAAAACATCTTCAATCATACCAGCTGGGTGGGTTTGGATCCTGTTTGCTAGCTGTATCACCACACCAGTAGGCTATAAAGGGCCTATGCCAAGCATCTGGAAGACTGACCTGGGCATCACATTAATGGAAGCTCCTAAATCAAGCATGGCATCATGGAATGTGGTGCTCCCTATCTCACAAGATACAGTAAACATCCTAGGGTCTTCACATTTCTGAGGTATGACATGGATGAGTGATGAAACATTTTTCCCTAGGCTGACCAACTCATTTTCCTTAAGCTTTTTCTTATGAACACAAAGATCTTTTAAAAATTTGGCATACTTAGGAATATGTTTTATCATAGTCAGCAAAGGTACATTAATCTCTACTTTACTGAAAAGTTTTACTAGTTCATTGTACTCCTTGGCTTTCTCCTCCTCCACTTGTCTTTTGGCTTGTGTTCTCCGCTGTGGAAAGGGTAAGGGAACCCTAAATTCATTTTCTTTGGCCGGAAGTGGAGAGGTTGAATTTTGGACTGCTGTCCCCTGCGAAGTGGCTGCTGTGAATGGAGTCTCGTCACTGATTTCTCCTCCGTTTTCCACCAAAATTGGAGGATTACTCGAGGAGGGAGTTGTGCACGGACTAGGGGTGGAACCAACAGAATTTGGATTGATTTCATGGCTATTTTGGGCTGGAATTGAAGATGCTGTCCAGTTTTCTGAAATTTCAGCTCTTGGACCATTTTAAGATGATGTAACTTTCCCACTCCTCAAATAAATAGCGCTAACATTTCCTTTCAGATTAGGA
Organism: Boesenbergia rotunda; assembly: GCA_024364735.1. Taxonomy (NCBI): domain Eukaryota; kingdom Viridiplantae; phylum Streptophyta; class Magnoliopsida; order Zingiberales; family Zingiberaceae; genus Boesenbergia; species Boesenbergia rotunda. The sequence continues at coordinate 158,908 of JAGFNQ010002959.1, read as the reverse complement.
ACAGTTTGGGAAGGTAGTTGACTTGATCCTTGAACTTGACTTTGATTAATCCCACTAGCCAATTGTCCCATTTGCCTCTCAAGGTTTTGATGTTGTTGTTGTAAAACTTGTTGTTGTTGTTGTTGCCAAGCTTGTTGTTGTTGTAAAATTTGTTGAAACATTTCTTCAACCCTCTATTGGGGCACATTTCCTCCACTAGAACTCCCATAGCCCCCTTGGTTAGCATAGGGTTTTGATGGTCCCTGAAACGATGAAGTAGTAGGCTGAAAAACATTACCCTACTGCGGTTGGAATTGGGGCTGATAAGAGGGCTGAGTTGGCTGTTGATAGGGCTGATTAGAGGGCTGACATGCTTGGAAACCTTGCTGAGAGTTGTATCCTTGAAAATTCTGATTTTGAAATGGAAAATTCTGTGGTGAGGACTGATTTTGCATAGGCTGAAACCCTTGATTGTAAGGTTGGAAATTCTGATTATAGGGCTGTGAAGGCTGGAAAGTTTGCTGGTTTTGAGGTTGGAAAGTTGAAAATGATTGAAAACCTTGCTGCCCTTGCTGATATGGCTGGAATTGAGGCTGGACTTGCTGAAATTGGGGTTGCGGTTGCGGTTGCTGAAATGTAGGCTGAAAATTTGGATTTAGGGGCTGAAATTGCTGTGGCTACTATAATTGTTGCTGTGATTGCTGGAAATTCTGTGGAGGCTGCTGCAATTGTTGTTGTTGAGGGTTTTGTTGGCAGAAAGAGTTCCCGTACCTCAGATTTGGATGATCCCTCCAACCGGGGTTATAAGTAGAAGAATAGGGGTTATTCCGAGATTGAAATTTCCCCCTAACTAATGCCGCTACTGTCTCATCTTGTTGGAGGTTGGGACATGAATCCGAATTGTGCTCTTGACTAGAGCATATACTGCATACCCACATCACTTGATTAACTTGTGGAGTTACTCAAAGATTTGAACCTTGAATTGCATTATTAACAGACATTTGCCTCATCACTGATATAAGCTCCACCATAGCATCCTTCATTTCTTTCTGTTCATTTGAAACCATCTGGACTTCATTAACTCCTCTGGTGGTCAATGCTCTGCTCCCAAATTGTTGTGAATTCTCAGCCATGTTTGAAATGAGCTCCCTAGCTTGATTTTGTGTTTTGTTCACTAGGGCCCCTCCAGCTGCAGCATCTATCATGATCCTGTCCATCTGCAGCAATCCCTCATAAAAGTACTGAATCAGGAGCTGCTCGCTGATCTGGTGCTGTGGGCAACTTGAACATACTTTATTGAATCGCTCCCAATAATCATAGAGCGTCTCACCCACCACTTGCTGAATGCCACAGATGCTTTTTCTAATTATTGCTGTTCTGGAGGCTAGGAAATACTTTTCCAAAAATGCCTTCTTCATCGATATCCAACTAGACACGTGCCCAGTGGGTAAGTAGTAAAACCAATCTTTTGCTGCTCCTGTCAGTGTAAAGGGGAAAGCTCTCAGCTTGATATCTTCTTCAGAAATGCCCTAAGGCTTCATAGTGGAGCTGACTACGTGAAACTCATGCAGGTGTCTATTGGGATCTTCTCCAGATAATCCTTGAAACTTGGGCAGCAAATGGATGAGTCCAGATCTGAGCTCAAAATCACCAGCAAGCTCTGGATAAGCAATGCTGGAATACTGAAATGAAGCATCTGGTGCTACGAGTTCCTTCATAGTCTTCTGGTGGTCTGCCATGATACTGCCTGAATGAGTGGGAATGGTCTGAAGAGGAGGAATATCTGTAATCTCTGAAAGAATGCCTTGGCTCCTCCTTGCTCTGAAAGTCCTCTCAATTTCAGGGTCAAATTCTTCAAGATCACCACCTGTAGACCTGGTCATAAAACCAAAAACAAATCGCAGTAAAGTAGATAAAAAGATGAAACAAATAAAATCAAATCACCAGATATAGCAGTAAGCACAAAAATAAATCAAGAAAGATGTGAAATAAGTTCATAAGCAAAAATCAAACAAATCAACTAGTTGCCTCCCCGGCAACGACGCCAAAAATTTTGATGGAACCGGGATAGGTGTCACGAAAGTGTGGGTCTCAAAATTTAGATGTGTGAAAACTGGAAACCCTTTTTGCAATCAAAAATGAAAACGTAGTAAAGGGGCCACAGGTCGTATTTTTCCTAGGGACTAGTTGATGTTGTGTGATTCAAACTTATATTTCTGTGTCGTTGATATTTTTGGGTTTCGAATAAAACGAGGGTTTGGTTTGCAACGAGACACGAAATCGCAAGGAAAATTAAAGAACTCAACTCATGAACTAAACAAAGTGATGGCACTTAATAACTCAATTATGGGAAACCTAATCAAAGCACTTACAAAATTTTGGACAATAAACAAATCTGATTTCAAATGCAAGAATACCCTACAAAACTGATTTAAACTTAAAACATCACCACTCAAACCGAAACTTAAGGAAGGACTGATACATAACAATGCTAAGGCTTTTCTTGATACCAAAATTCAGGGAGACAAGCTGAAATTTCGGAAAGAAGTTACAATTCAGAAATGCAATGAATGCAAAGAAATTGATTTCAAGCTCAAACTGATGCCAAAAACTGATGTGCAGGAATGAATAAATGCAAGGATGAGTAAGGGAGTTCAGAACTCAAAGCTAAACACTTCAGACACAAGACTTATTCAGGAATCATGCGCAGGAATGCAAAAAATTCAGAGATGATACGATTTCGAAAGCAAACTTGCATTGAGATTAATTATATCAAACTAACATTCAGAGATGCTTCAGAAATCAACTAAACTCACTAACATAGAATTTAGGAACTAACAAAAAAAACTGATACGCAACATGAAAAGTTGATACGCAATTAACAAACTAACTGCAGAAATCAAATTCGATAGCTATGTAAATGAAACAAAACTGCAAGATGAATTCAAAGGATTAAAACTAAGCTAGCTTGATACAAAAAATCAGAAACGGCAGAAAAAGAAAACAACTGAAACGCAGGAAACAATTTGATACGCAGAAAGAACTCCAATTTTAGAATTGATTCAAATGCGGAGTAAGCTAATCTAAGCGAAATAGTTCACTAATTAAGCAATCTAACTCATACTATTGTAGAATTGAACACTAATTGAAGCAAAAACAATTAAGAAACTGAAACTAAAAATTCTGATACGAATTCAGTATCAGAACAGTTGCGGCAGATATTAAATTACAGCTAAAACAAGAAATTAACTACAAAACTACTTGTCAATTCCTTCCCGAGCTCAAGAATTCCTTGTTCGTCATGCAAGGGCAAGCCAAGAACCCCTTCAGCTCCGCAAATCAGTGGGAAATTGTCTCTACAGTCGACTCTGCTCAAACTCTGCACGTAGCTGGAATTTCCAATCCAATCCACTCTATCTCAATTGATGGAACTGCGATGATGATTTGAGAATCATCTGAGCTCACCTGAGGACCCCTACAGATGGCTCAGATGATTGGAAGTGGCTCGTGGATGAGATTCAAGGGATTGGATTGAAGAACTGCCGAAACCCTCAAACAGTCCCTGTTCCGGCGCAAATTGAGCTGAATTCTCCAAAGAAACTATCCCCAAGGATTCAAATCTTGATCTAGGGTTGAAGTTGAGGTGGTCACGCCTTCTTAGATGAAGAACTTAAAGAAGCGATGAAGAACTGCTGAAGAACACGAAGAAACGGCGAAGACACAACGAGGAAGAAACTGAGGGAATTTTCCTTAAGTAATTAGGAATGAACGACCCAGATTGATTTGAGGAAATCCAACGGCTGATCTTCATCCGATCAGACCCAAACTATGATGATGTTGATCAAGGGTCAGGATCTGCCTCAGGGTAGCTTGGATCCTCCAGATTTGCAACGGACGGTCCATATCAACCTAATCTTTGAATGGACAGTCTAGAACCCTCTGAGCTTGATCCAACGGTTGGATGATCTCTGATTGGGATGAAAGTCTCAGATCTTGATCTTAGTACTTGATCAGCCCTAACCCTAGCTCGGATTGCCTCAGATGGTCCTAGATAGCTCAGATCTAGCCGCTTTTGAATCGGACGACCCAGATTAATCCGAAGCTTGATAACTCGATCCAGGTCCATTTCTGACTCAAGTTTGAGCCAGTATGCCCTAGGTCCATGATTCTTCATGCCTACAAAAATAGATCAAAAATTCAGTGGCTAAATAATCCAAATATATATAAATTTGCAATTAAGTCCAAAATAGTAATAATTTCTAGAACCTAGGATAAATTCACAATTAAGCAAGTAAAATATGGGTCAAACTTGGATTTTAGCAACTAAAATAATAAATAAAATGGTACTTATCAGACGCCTAGTCAAACAGGGCACCTCACTCCATTGAGGCACCTGGGAGCAGAAACCTTCATCCCTTCGTTCCTGCAACCAAGGTTAGTTCCAAAACACAAATAACATATAAATGATATGAATTTAAGTATGATTTACAACTTGAGCTGTCTTGGTTCTGACTTTGGGCTTCCCAAATGGAATCCTAGGTCGAACTGACGCCTAATGTTCCCTCCTACAGGGAATGTGTCCTCACCTACTCCTCTCAGGACAGTTTACCTGTTTGCCAACCGACTCCTCCGGTTGGACTTTTGCCCAATCCCCCAGATTAGGTCTTCGTGCCTAGTCCGCGACTAGGACTTATTGCTCAGATTCACTCACTAGGTCTTCGGTGCCCAGTCCACGACCAAGATTTATTGCCCAGCTTCACTCACCAGGTCTTCGGTGCCCAGTCCACGACCAGGACTTATTGCTAAGCTTTACTCACCAGGTCTTCGGTGCCCAGTCAACGTCAAGGACTTATTGCCCAACCTTTTGTCAGGACTTAGGTGCCCAGCCCACGGCCAGGACTTAGTGCCCAATTCATAGAACTAGGACTTCGTGCTTAGTGTACCTAGGACTTTTCCTGGACACTTGATTAGCATTGTCATATCACAACAAGACCTTAACTTCTGAACCCTTTGCCATTATCAAAACATAGGTTTGACTTTGGTGCTTCCGACACCAACAATCTCTCCCTTTTTTATTTATGGCAACACGGTTTAAAAAGTTAAGTTAAAAAACATTTAAAGCACATTTGACAAACATGTTAATCTTTAAGAGATACTTAAAAAAATTTAAGCTCCCCCTGAATTATGCAGTTTTTTGAAAACCTTCTAATATTTTAAAATTTGACTAAGGAGGCGCTTGGTACGTGGTATTTGAGCTCTGCAAAGGGAAAGGAAATCAATCCGTCCGTTTGGTTCAATGGTATAATTACGGAACAGTGTTTTGATTACGCTATTTGATGTATTCATCCATTCCACCCCATTTTGGGGGGAATGAAAAACCCCAAGCGCCAGCTAGCAGAATACAGTTTATATTTTTAATTAAATAGAATATTATATGTAATGAATGAGATGAGATATTAATATTGATTCCTTTATAGGTAAACCCAACACCATCAATGGTAATGGTAATGTTTACACAGTCCTAACCAAACACCACTTTGTAATCAATCATACCCATTCCCATTCCCCACCTCAATCAATCTCATTCTCATTCCCATTCCTCCGTTTGAACCAAGCGCACCCTAAGTGTTTTGTAAACAGAGCAAAGCATTTGGTTTTGTCTAAGTGTTTGAAAATCCAGCATTTGGATTTGACTAAGTGTTTTGAAGATCCAACAAAGCATTTGCACAAAAACCTTTTACAATTTTACTTTGAAAAAGTTTCGCAAGCCCAAATTAAAAAAACTTTTACTTATGAAGGCTTTACAAAAAAAATTTACTTAAACCAATTTTTGCAAACTAAATTTTTAAAAAGCCAAATTTTCCAACAGAATATTCCTTTAAAAGCTTTCAACTTTTGCACAACAGATTTTGCAGACTTAAAAAAATTTTTGCTTAAGAACAATTTGTGCATTTGTAAAACATTTTGAAAAACATTTTTACTTGGAAAAATACCTATGAAATTTTGCTTAGAGAAAAAAAGTTTTTGCTCAAAAAAATTTGTTCACTAAGAAAAATTTTCACTTAGAAATACTTTGCCAAAAAAAATTTCAAAAAATTTTGCTCAGGCAAATTTTGTTTCCTAAGAATCTATTTTTACTTAGAAAAAGAATGCACTTAGAAATTTTTGAAAGCACTTAGAAATTTTTATAAACACTTAGAAATTTTTGAAACCACTTTGAAATTCCTGTAAGCACTTAGAAATTTTTGTTTACTTTTTGAAAGAGAGATAAAAATTTTGAAAATGAACCATTTGAAAATTTGAAAAAAAATTTACTCTATTTTTTCTCTCTCCCCCTTTGCCATATATCAAAAAATAGATAACAACCATTGCAAGTCAATTTCGAATTAGAGCTAGTTAAATGAAATTGTAAGTCCGTATTGAACCAACTCTAGTGAATTCAAGCAAGAAAAAAAAGCCCAAACCAATTAATCTGAACTTGTTTGGGTCCTGTCTAACCAGTTAGCTACTTAATAACTGTTATAAAATAGTAGTTTTCACTAGGGTTAGTCAAGTTAAGTGATTTGATTAAGTTAGATTTGCTAAGCTTGAACACTTAACTTGATTGTTGTTCCATTTGTATTTCTCGCCCCAATTACTGTAGATGCACTGACTTAAAGCATCTTGAATCAAGGCATAGACCTAAGCATCTCAACCCAGTCTAGGTTATCAATCAAAGTACCCTAAGGTGCTTGTGAGATGATGGCTTCTAGATCTATAGGTGCATGCAGTTCTAGGGTTAAGGCCTAAGCTAAGTGTAGCGATCTCGGCCTCTATGGTCCCCGCAGGCAACCTTCTAGGCCCGAGACCCTACGGGTCTTCCCACCCCTGGACAGTGGGTTTTTGCCTTTCCCAGGATTCGAACTCTAGACCTCCAGGCTAAGTACTAAAGTTCCTGAATCCTGGTACCAATTGAGCTATCAATTGGTTACCAGGATTCACAAAGAACTAGACTTATGCCTGGGTCTAGGTTTCGAATCCTGGGAAGGCAAAAATCCACCGACCAGGCGGTGGGAAGACCTAGTGAGTGACGACACGGTTGTTGGTCGTCGACATCGATTGTTGGTCGACGACATAGTTGGGCTGCCAAATGTTGATTTGGTCGCCAGGTTGTTGGGCCCGAGGGGCCAGGTTGTTGGGCCGCCAAATGTGGATTTGGTCGCCAATGGGTTGAGTGGCCATGTCGTTACAATAAAAAGGCGCCTTTTTATTGTAATGGCCCGGCCCCTCAGCCCCTTGGGCAGCCCAACTGGCGGCCCACTTGGCGGCCCAACTGGCGGTCCCATGGGCGGCCCAACTGGCGGCCCATTTGGCGACCCCTTATGTCGTCAATTGACGACCATTGGCCGTGTCGTTACTCACAAGTACTTTCCACCCCTGGCCAGTGGATTTTTGTCTTCCTTAGGATTTGAACTCTAGACCTCCAGGATAAGTACTAGAGTTTATAAATCCTGATACCAATTCAAATTCATATGAAAGGGTTTATTGAGTCATGACTCTTGTTCTTAATGTCGTGTTTAGGAAATTTTTCTGAAATGACGAATATCAATAGAGTCCTCTCTCCTGTTATGGGATGTAAATTGTTAATGCAGTCTGATCAGGAACGTATCAGAGTTTCCGAAATTTTTCTGAAATCTGATCGCTCTCTTGACTAATAAGACACATTTCTGTATCAAATAATCAACGAACCTGATTGGTCACGGAGACCAACCAGGATTATGTGTTGGATACAGTTGCATTCCTTACTTGTCATGTGAAGCATATACGTATTTGACCATGATATACTTCTGTATATGTCTTCACATGAAATTCCAAATGTTAATGCAGTCTAATCTTGAATGAATTAGAGTTACAGAAATTTTTCTGAAAACTAATCGTTCATAGATACATCAGAAATTTTTCTGTATCAATCATAAGTCTGATGAAGCTGCATTATTACTTGTCATATGAAACATATACATATTTGACCGCATTATAATTCTGTGTATGTTTTCATGTGCAATTCACAATTATTGCCGTATGATGCATATACATTGTTGTCATGATACATTTATGGTATATGCCTTTCATATCCGATTCAAAAATTTACCTTTGATTATTTTGAGTTTGGGGAGAGACCCATGTTTGAGGGGGAGGTATGTTCAAACTTAATAACCATACCCTTTTCGATGTTTGACAAGGGGGAGAAAATGATTGATTAAGTTTAGGGTTATTGTAGGGGAAGGACTTTGATTCCCTTACGATAATTGAACTGCCTTCAATTGATCGTCAATGCATAAACTTAAATCGGGTTGTCAAACAACAAAAAGGGGGAGATTGTTGATGCAGTCTGACCCTAATTGTTGTTTTGGTGTTGACACCGATTTAAGTTTTGCTTTAAGTCTGGTTAAATGAATGGAGATTAAGTCCTGGTCGGGGACTGGGCATGAAACCTTGGTGAGTGAAGCCAGGTCCTAGCTTGGGAAACTAGGTTGGTTAAAATCCCGGTGAGTGAAGCCGGGTCCTGGTGAGTGAAGCTAGGTGATGGAAATCCTAGTGAGTGAAGCTAGGTTGAAATTCCGGTGAGTGAAGCCGGTATTAGTGATATGAGAAAAGTGTCCTAAGGCAATCGCCTTATGATTGTAATCATTTATTTTAATAAATGAATATTCACTATTTGAGTATACATGTTTATGTATTTGATTGAGATCTTAAACTCATTTATTGAATGTCCGCAATACAATTCACAACATGAGAGAATTTGTGATGAATTCACAACTAGTGATTATCTCTACATGTGCAATTGTGAAGTATTGAAATTGTCCCTAGTCGATGAATTGATAGATACGGACACTATCAATTCTGTTGAGACTAGCATGGGTTATTCTCTAATCAGTTGATTCTCACTGGCTGGTGACATTGGGATGTCCGAAGATAAACATGAATGCTAGTTAAGGAAACTAGTTCATTGGAGTGACTGGCTGTAAAACTTCATATGGTAGTCTACATATAGACATGTCAGTGAAGTTCTTACTGCAGCTTAAGTGCGATGTTACTTTGACTTGCGGTGTTCAAGTCAACTTGGTCATGGAGACTTATACTTTGACATCTTAAGCAAGCATCTCCAAGGAGGTGTGGACCCAGGATGATTGGGTATAAGCCAAAGTGCCCGAAGATGTTTGAACAGCCTACAAAGGATTCACCACTCCTTGCGAGGAGATGTATACCCAAGGCCTGTTATCGGATTGTTACTCGAAGCCTCTGGCCAGAGCATGACATGTTCAAAGTATGAATCTCTTAGATACATGAGAGTAATTAGAATCCATAGGACGAGAAAATGTTACTTGGGCTAGGTGTGACATAGTCAGCCTAGTGGGGACTGACACACATAGACCATGTCCTGAACCAAGTGAGTATAAGATGGTGAAAGGAATGAGGCACGATTCATTAAAGCTGCTGAAGGGTTTCAGAATTATTTCTGAGGTCTACCGTTGATCTTTCGATTAATTGGGGATCATGATGTACTACTAAGTGCCACTCATGATCATTCTATAATTGGTTGATTATAGACGACCAATATAAATCGAAAGCCTATTTAGTCACACGCACTACGAGTGATCCGAGGGATTTAAAACGAGTTGAAAATTGGATTTTCCGATCAAGAGAGATAAGTCGAATCTGAATCTTTCAGAGACGCATCGGAAGCATAAAATGGCTAAGTCTTTTGAAGACTTATTGGACGAATTAAATGAGTTTAATTCGTATGGTTTAAGCTTGGGTTTGGCCTGCCAAAGAGGGTCCCCACCCTCTTTGTTTGGCCGACCACAACAAAAGGGGAAAACCGAATTTTTGGTTCAAATTATAAAATAAACCGAGCGTGGTTTGTTTTATAAAATTATGGATAAAGAAATTTATATAAAGAAATTTATATAAAGAGATTTATTTTTCATGGAAATTAAAATGAACCATGGATTGATTTATTTTATTTTATAAAATCAATAATGGATTGATTTACCATGATAAAGAAATTTATATAAAGAAATTTATATAAAGAAATTTCTTTCCATAAGAAAAGGGAGACATGGTTGTTTTTATCATAAATGAAATTATGATAAAAACTTGGCATGATGGAATAATTCATAGAAAAATTTATATGATAAATTTCTTATGAAAATTTATTCCATAAAAAGCAGACTTGGCGATTGAGAGGCTACTATATAAAAGAACCAAGGCAAGGCTTGGAGATGAATCTAAGAGATTTAGAAATAAGCCTTCTCTCTCTCTCCTTCTCTCCCTCTCCCTGCTCTAGTGCCGCCGGCCCTAAAAGGAGGACCCCTTTGTTGCCGTGAGCTTCATCCACCAAGCAGCTGCCGAAGAAGAAGAAGAAGCGAGCGCAACTCCTTCCTTCCTCCCGGAATCTTGATTCCGTTCTTCGTTTGGTGGTTAGTCTTCCCATCTCTCTCTTGGTATTCTTGTCGTGCCTTTGGAGAATCAAGTAGTTCTTGTCGGCACGAAACTCGTGGCTTTGCGAAGTCATCCCGAAGAAAACTCGGCGTGGACGCGAATAGAGGCGGAGCTTCCAAGGGACGCTTACGGTTGGATCTCGTCCCTTCCTTCGGGTTACGCGAGGTATTAAGTAAATTAGTTTACTTTCTGCAAAATTTTAATATATGATCATATCTACACAATATAAGGTTGCATGCTTAGATGTGTGGTTAAATAATTTGGGAAATTATTTATGCTAAATCTTCCGCTACACGTAATAAATTTTAAAATTACAAACCCGCATCCATGTCAACATGCACCCGGTCCCAACAGCCGGGTCCTGGTGAGTGAAGCCAGGTGATGGAAATCCTAGTGAGTGAAGCTAAGTTGAAATCTCGGTGAGTGAAGCCGGGTCCTGGTGAATGAAGCCAGGTGATGGAAATCCTAGTGAGTGAAGCTAGGTTGAAATCCCGGTGAGTGAAGCCGGGTCCTGGTGAGTGAAGCCAGGTGATGGAAATCCTAGTGAGTGAAGCTAGGATGAAATCCCGGTGAGTGAAGCCGGGTCCTGGTGAGTGAAGCCAGGTGATTGAAATCGCGATGAGTGAAGTCGAGTCCTGGTGAGTGAAGCCAGGTTAGATGAAATCCTGGTGAGTGAAGTCAGGTCCTAGCTTGGAGGGCTAGGTTTGGAAAATCCTAATTCGGATGAGTTGGGTGAAAAGTCCTAGCTTGGAGGGCTAGGTGAAAAGTCCTAACATGGAGGGTTAGGTGAAAATTCCCAACTTGGAGGGTTAGGTGAAAAAGTCCTAGCTTGGAGGGCTAGGTTGGATGAAACCCTAGCTTGGAGGGCTAGGCTGGAGCCCCTGGATCGATCTGGTGACCGATCAGGGAGTTGGCACGGTGCTCCTTCGTGGATCGGTCTGGTGACCGATCCAGCGATGACTGATCGGTCTGGTGACCGATCAGGGAGTATGCGTTTCACCCACTGCTTGGCTCCTGATCGGTCTGGTGATCGATTAGGGAGCACACAGTGAAGTTGAATTCCCCTGCTGATCTGCTCCTGATCGGTCTGGTGACGAATCTGGATCACTGTGGAGTTCGTTTTGGAGAACGATCCAGCGTCGCATGTTCCTCACTATAATCGATCAGGAGGGAGCCTGATCGGTCTGGTCATGACCTGATCGGTCTTGTGACCAATCAGGAGGCTCCCTAATCGGTCGGGAGACCGATTAGGAGGTTTGGACTGCGAAGCTCAGATATCGCCCGGCAAAGGGGTGGATCGGTCTGGTGATCGATCCATAACTTGGGATCGGTCTGGTGATCGGTCCAAGAGAGTCCCAAAGAAATCGCGATTTCTGATTGAGCGTTGGGGACCGATCAGGACGGAGCATGATCGGTCTGAACCCAGCCTGATCGGTCCGGTGACCGATCAGGAGACCCTCTGATCGGTCCGGTGACCGATCACTTTAATTCAAATATGCTGTCAGAAGCTCTGATCGCGTCTATTTTCACTGTCGATTCTCTAATACATTGCTGATTTCATTTGATATGCATTGCTAAGCATCTGTTGGAGTGTGCAGGTGATAGCAGGTGATTCAAATACTCAAGGAGGGACAATGGGAGGCTTTCCTTGGAGCAGGTTTGTTTGTTTCTTCTTCTCAGGTTTCTACGGCAACTGGAGCAGCTGGCGACTGATGGAGACTCAGCTGGAGAGGTCTTCAGTGGACTGAGTGGTCAGGGAGGTCAGTGGGTTCAAGCTGGCTCAGTGGATGCTGATGAAGCTTGCGATGGTGAGAGGGAGCTTAAGACGAGGCTGGAAGCAGAGGAGCGACAACAAGGAAGACAGAAAAACGAGTGAAGTTTTTGCTGTGGGGTTGTGCTCTCTGTTGCTTTGTGCTTGAGCGATCTTGTTGCATTCCTGTGAGATCTTTGTGAGTGTTACTTCTTGTGTGATCTCTTGTACTCAAGTTCAATCATTTGTGAGATCTGTGGAGAGGTTTCTCCACCGAGAAGGAGGCTCTATCGTATCCGATGTTCACCGGGGCTTGATCTGCTGACGATCAAGGGATCGCCCACCTTACGGGCACGCCAAGGAGTAGGGGCAAGTTATCCCCGAACCTTGTACATCGCTGTGTCGTCTGGTTTGCTATGTTTGTTTTGATTTCTGTTTGTTATTTCTGTTTCTGCACTTGTGTTGTTTGTTTCCGCTGCCTAACTCTTGAAGTGCAGAAAGATTTGAAAAGCTGAAAGAAATTGTGTCTGGCTATATTCACCCCCCCCTCTCTAGCCATCCAAGTTCCAACAAGTGGTATCAGAGCTTGGGGCTCTGTACAAGCGGCTTAACATCCGACAGTTATCAACAAGATGGCTGGAAGAGAAGGAATGAGCACAAACCGACCTCCACTCTTCGACGACACAGATTTTCAATATTGGAAATCGAAGATGGAGTTTTATTTGAAGACAAACATGAGCATATGGTTCTCGGTTAAAGAAGGTTTCATCCCTCCAAGAGATGTTGAAGGAAAAGTTCTCGACTTCTCAAGTTGGTCGGCTGAGCAAATAAGAAAGAGTGAAGCAAATGTCAAAGCAGTGGTCACTTTGCAATGTGGGTTGACCAAGGAGGAGTTAATCAAGGTGGGTCCTTTTACAAGTGCTAAAGATCTTAGGAACAAAATCATTGAGCTCCATGAAAGAACTCAAGACACTCGAATAGCCAAGAAGGACCTCCTTCACAATCAACTCCAAAATTTGTCCATGGAAGAAAATGAAAAGGTAAGTGAACTCCATGGAAGATTCAAAGAGATCATCAATGGCCTCCACTCCATCAATGAAAAGGTAGAAAACCGGGATCTAGTAAGGTTAGTTCTCAAAGCTTTTCCTAGGAACGCCTTGTGGTCATCCATGGTGGATGTCTACAAGGTTTCCAAGGATCTTTCCTTAGTTAAGTTAGAAGATCTATTTTGTGAAATGGAATTACATGAGATCTCTAACCAAGGCTCCGAAGAGAAAGGGGTTGTTTTTGTGGCAGGAAAGGAGGAGAAGCACACCCATCATTTTGCTTTCATGGCACTAGAGGAGTCAAAGGAGGAAAGTGATGATGAATCAAGTAGCTCCTCAACCACGCCTTCATCATCTTCGGATGATGAAGAGGTAATCTCTCTCGAGTTAGAAAAATGCTATAGGACAATAGCATGCTTAACTAAATTGTTAAAGAAAACAAAGAATAAGATTAAGTCATTGAAATTTGAAGTAGAAAAATTGAAAACCTCTAAGGATGAGGTAATTGATGACTCGCATGATAAGTCACTTGAGAATGAAAATAAGGATTTAAAGAAGAAAATTGAAAATCTCAAGAATATTCTTTAGATGTTTTCAACTAGCTCTAAAACTCTAGACATGATACTAAATTCACAAAAAGCGGTTTACAACAAGGTTGGCTTAGGTTACCAACCTAAAGAATCAAGTTTCATGTCATTGATGTCTAGAATCCATTTTAGATCATCAAATGATTCTAAGGTTCAAAATGTCAAAAAGAAATTGACTAAGGCATGGGTGCCAAAGTCGTTCATTGTAGATTCCTTAAGTCCCAAAATTTGGGTACCTAAAACCTCAATATTTAGAATTGTATAAGCATAAATTGAGGGGGAGCATCTATCAACATAAGTTGTTGATAAGTGGTGCTCCAAACCCAAGGCTAAGGTTACCCTAGTTTCAAAATGAGTCAACAAGCCTTGAAAATTGTCTTTATATATTGCATGAAGGGTTTAGATTCACACATAATTTGCCCTTGTCATAGATTGCTTAGGACAATTAGGTTTATTGTTGCAATTTATAGTTTACTGCAATTTATGATTTATGAAATTCCTTATCTCAAGCCCAAGGTGTCTATTTTCTTGTATGGGTTATAGACCATGAATGAATGCTAAAGAACAAGTATGGACACATTAGTTAGTACTAATTCGAAAATCACTATGAAAATCTCACAATACATGATTAGACAAGGAACATGGGCTTAAGGTCTACGGTTAATTCTTTCTTTATATCAAACTTAAATTCCATGACTTGTTTGTTTTCCCAATGATTGTGCTTTGATACAAACCTGCTTTTGATACTTAAGTTAAGGCTTAAGCACATACTGATCATGCTTTGATAGGGGTTAAAGTCTTGAATCTTGATACAAATCTGTTTTTTTTTTTGGAAAGTTTTGAATCTTGATAAGAATTTGATACAAGCATGTTTTGGAATTTGATCATAAGTTGATACTAACATGGTTTGAAAATTTAATCATATTTTTGTTATGAAACCTGGTCATGTCTTGGAAATCTGACCTTAGTATCATATTTGAGAAATGAATTTTGTTTAATGGAATGGTTTCACTTGGTTTTGGGTTAAGACAAACTTAGAGCTATGGGTTATCAAAATTGGTTGGATCAAACATGTTTGGAACTTAATGATCATGCTTAGAACATACTATTGGTGCAGAAAGCACCAAAGTCAAACCTGTGTTTTGATAATGGCAACAGGGTTCAAAAGTTAAGTCTTACTTGTTATCTAACATGTCACTTGAGTGTGCAGAGTAAAAAGCCCTAGCGAAGGACTACTAGGCACTGGCGAAGGAATGCCAGAGTGAAAAGCCCTAGCGAAGGACTGCTAGGCACTGACGAAGGAATGACAGAGTGAAAAGCCCTAGCGAAGGACTGCTAGGCACTGGCGAAGGAATGCCAGAGTGAAAAGCCCTAGCGAAGAACTGCTAGGCACTGGCGAAGGAATGCCAGAATGAAAAGCCCTAGCGAAGGACTGCTAGGCGCCAGGCGAAGGACAGCTTGGGACTGAAGCCCTAGCAAAGGAATGCTAGGCACCGGGCGAAGGACAGCTCGGCATCTAAGACCTGGCAAAGGACCGCCAGGCAAAAGTCCAACCAAAGGAGCGGTTGGCATCAGGTACATTCTCCCGAGAGGAGTAGGTGAGGACGCGTTCCCCGTCGAGGGAACAGTAGGCGTCGGTTCGACCTAGGGCTCTATTTCGGAGACCCAAAGTCAGAACCAAGACAGCTAAGGCTGTATAAACTAATACTTTATTGTTTTATTGTGTTTTGGACTAACCCTGGATGCAGGACCGAAGGAACGTGTGTCTGCAGCTCAGAGAGCCTCAAAGGAATGAGGCAACAGCCGACCATGGCGCCCGGAGTGTCCCGGGCGCCCCCAAGGTGAACACAAAACACAAGAAAGCAAAGCAAAGCTTCGACAGTTCAACTCCCGGGCGCCCCCGTGCTCCCGAGCGCCCCCGCTGCTCCCAGGCGCCCCCAGCGTCCCGGGCGCCCCCAGCGCCAACTACCGAAGCAGCTCCCCACGAAGCCAACGGATGATGGTTTGACCTGGTCAATACGGGCGCCTCGAGCGCTCCGGGCGCCCCGGTCAAAGCTGATCCCGAATGTAAAGGGATCAGAAGCTGACCGAGCAACTTCCGGATCAACTGACACGTGGGGGGCGCCCCCGACGTCCCGGGCGCCCCCAGGCCCTATATAAAGGGCCTTCGACCCCAAGCTTCAAACAACTCTTCTTCCAACGCTGTAAAGTTCTTCTGCTCCTGCGCTTCGCTCCAGAAACCCTCCAACTCGACACGAAAGCGCCGACGACGTCCCTCTGCTCCGAGAAACATCCCATATCAGACGTCGGCAACGAAGAACTAATTCTTTAATTCCGTTATACTACTACTGTACTAGAACTGTAATCTTTTGTAAGAATCTTTGTGCGATTATAGAATTGCCCTCAGTAAACGGTCAACGACCGTGGGCCTTGGAGTAGGAGTCGACCCAGGCTCCGAACCAAGTAAAATCGATCGTGTCTCTGTGTGATTTTGTTTTCTTAATTTCCGTTGCGTACTGGCTCTAAGTTTTTCCGAAAAACGTTAACGATATTCACCCCCCCTCTATCGTTTCTCTCGATCCAACAAGTGGTATCAGAGCGGGGAAGTTCAAACTTGGTGCAACCACCAGTTTGAAAATTTTTCGGATTTTTTTTTCTTTTTCTCGTTCGAATTTTCTCTAATTTTTTTTTCCGTTCGAATTTTCTTTTCGTTAACCGAGGTTGGTGCAACACCCCTCGTTATTTTAATTTCTTTATCACTACTAATCCAAGACCAAGTCTTGGGAAATTTTTCTGTTAGTTATTTTTTCAGATTAAATGGCCATGCAAGAAGGATTCAGCACCGCCAGACCTCCACTTTTCAGTGGAGAAGACTTTTCTTACTGGAAAAGTCGAATGGAGGTCCACCTAAAAACTCAGGTGGACATGTGGATCATCATCCAGTTCGGACTGGAGATTCCCAAGAACGCTGAAGGACTACCTCAAAGCTACTCAGAATGGGACACTGCACTGAAGCGCAAAATAGAAGCCGATGCAAAAGCTACAGAGACCCTACAATGCGGCTTAACAAAAGAGGAGCTGAACCGGGTGGGCCCCTTCAACAGTGCCAAGGAGCTGTGGGCAAAATTGATCGAGCTGCACGAAGGAACATCAGACACTCGGATCAGCAAAAGAGACCTGCTTCTGAACAAATTGTACACCATCAAGATGGCCAACAACGAAACAGCTGCTCAGCTTCACGCCCGGATTCAAGAACTAATGAACGGTCTTCACACTATAGGTCACAAGGTCGAAAACCGTGACCTAATAAGGTATGCTTTAAATGCTTTCCCTCGAAATACCTTATGGGCATCTATGGTAGATGCATACAAGGTTTCAAGGGACCTTTCAAAAATAAAGTTAGATGAATTATTTTCCGAATTAAAAGTTCATGAACAGACTAACTGCAATATGGCCGAGAAAGGTATTGCCTTTGTTGCAGGAAAAACTGGAAGATCGACAAAGAAGAAACCTCAACCTAAACCCGAGTCTAACTCAGACTCAGACGCAGAAGAAGAGGAAGGAGATCAATCCGAGCTGGTCCGGCTGGCCCGAAGCTACTATAAAAAATTAAAGAACTAAGCCAACAAACGGAGGACAAGCCGAAGAAAGGACGAACCAGCTGAACCCGCGAGTGACAGAAACAAGCCCAACGTAACTTGCTACGAGTGCAAGAAGAAGGGCCACTACAAGACAGAGTGTCCAAACCTGAAGGAGTCTAAGAAGATAAGAAGAAAAAAGGCACTCCAAGCAACCTGGGACGAATCTTCCTCAGAAGGAGAAGAAGAAGCACCCCAGTCAAACCTACTAGCCCTGACCGCCTCAGAAGAAGTCGAGACCGAGTCAGAATCTGAACAGGACGACGGCAGACTAACCTTTTCAGAAGACGGCGAAATCAAGGTAAGTGGTTTCAATAAAAGTCAATTAAACAAACTCATTTCATATCTTTCTCGAGATTTGGCGAAAGCCAAACTCCGAGTCGAATCCCTACGACAGGAAGTAAAACTCCTGAAAGAGGGAGCTGACTCTAAACCCTTAACCAAGAATGTTCAAGAAGGAACTCCTACTCAAGTTGAAAAACTTGAGAAAGAGAACTCCTCCCTGAAAACTCAGGTAAAGGATCTTAGATCAGCCTTAGAGCGATTCACTTCTGGTTCCAAGGGTCTTCACATGATTCTTGGAAAACAGAAGTCCGTTCTAAATCGATCCGGACTTGGCTATAGAACCAAATCCCGACAAAGATCTTATTTTGCTGTACTGAATCAGTCCAGAAGTAAAGTTCAGGCATGGGTACCAAAACTATGCCTGAACCAACAAACTGGATCAAATCAGTATTGGATCCCCAAAGACAAGATTCACATCTTGCCTAATCATTACCATGGCTTTAGTCCAGGGGGAGCCAAATTAAAAACTATCTTTATTGTTAAATAGAATTTAATTCTTGCAATTTGCCTGATTGATTGTTTATTTAAATTTCTGCAATTTACTATGCCTAGACTTAGGTTAGTTTAAGGACTAAACAAACTTAACTGAAACTTGAAAACATAGTATTGGGTGGAGGTGAGATGATAGTACGTTAGGGAAACCAATTCTAATAAGATCAAGTTCACTTGGTCTCTTTAGACTGGTGAAACTAGCCGAAGCTACCGATCCAAAATCCAAACTAGTTAGACCAGAACTTTTTCAAAGATTAATTTTGAAAATGAAATTTCATTAAACGGCTTTGTCAAGGAAAGGGTTGATGATCCAATAAGGCTACTACCAAAGAAGGCCTAGTGCCTCGCCAAGACCCGGAAGCCAATTTTTTGAATTTCAAATTCAAATTACTTTTTGTTAAATTCAAATCTAACACAATTTTCAGTTAAGTATAGATTCAAACATTTTCTTTCAAAATAAATTTAAATATTTTCAAAAATTAATTAAGATTTTCAAAATAAATAATTTTTTTTTAAAAACCTGTCTCACGAAACCTATAAGGCTAACGTGATTGAAAACCCTAGATTGGGTGAGACAGTAAAAATAAACTCAATTATAATTACTTTAATACCTATATTGTAGTCAACTTGGTCAAACCATGGTCAACATAGTCAAACCATGGTCAAAGCAGTCAAACCATAGCCAAACTATGGTCAACATAGTCAAACCATGGTCAAAGCAGTCAAACCATAGTCAAACCATGGTCAAACCGATTAAACCATGGTCAAACCGATTAAACCATGGTCAAACGATGATAAGACACAAAACTTGTCTCTTCGCTACAGTCCCGGGCGCCCGTGACTCCTCGGGCGCCCCCACCCCACCTTTTCTTTCTCCCTAGGCAAAAAGCTGCCTCTGCCTTTGACCAGGGCGCCCGGAACCGCGCGGGCGCCCCCATCGCTCTCAATGCAGCAAAAGCTGCAAAAGCAGCCTGACGAGGGCGCCCGGGCTGTCCTGGGCGCCCCCAACCAGTCAATGCCACTGCCTTTGGCAGTGACCACTGACCAGGGCGCCCGAAAGCTCCCGGGCGCCCTGTTGATCTGCCTATATAAGGCACCCGAACCTCCTTCTCTTCCCACACCAAAAAAAATCAACTTCCTTCTTCACTTCTTTCCCTCCAAGGAGATCTTGCAAACCCTCATCCTCAACCATGCCTCCCCGAGCCGCCCGGTATAATTTTATTGCTATTAAGTTAATTTTTTTTTTGCAATTCCTTCAAACTTTCTTTAAATGCATAATTTCTTCTCTTAGAAGACGTCGACCAAACCCGGCCAACCCCGGTGCCGAACCAAGTCCTGATCCTAGATTCCCTACCCTAGAATTATGCAATAAGTTTGCTCAAACCATTTACAAGCCTATTAAAACAAGTTATCTCAATAGATACTTCTTTACCCAATCATGCCCCGTAGCCATGAATATTATCAACTTCTATCAATTTGATAATCTTGTCTTCTGCACTCATACCATTAATGAATCCTTATGTGCAAAATTCTACAATAACATAATTCGACAAGATAATCTCATGTTTCAAACTACTGTCCCAAGGGATATCTCTGTCTATCACCCCTACGTTGTTGAACCAATTCCTTGGACTACGACCCTCTTAGTCCACATTTTGCTGCTATCCACCTAGGAATCCTCCATTTGATCCTCCCTACTCTCACATTACCTTAGACACCATCCACTCCTATTTCTATAGGGAAGCACTCCCCGCAAATAGACGTTTCCAAGCCGTTGAACTTCAGGCACAGGACTATGCCTTGTATAGAGTCCTGATCCGCTGTATCTTACCACTCTCCACTAGAGATCTCGGGACCATGCGATCCTTTCATGCCTTCCTTCTGTGTGCCCTAGTCCATCACCTTGACATAGACATTGGACTACATATGTTTCATACTATTCTGCATGCGTCCAGTGTTACGACCCAGGGACGAGTGCGCACACCATTCTGCCACATCATCACTTCTCTCCTTCATCACCACGGTCGTGACATTACCGTGGGTGAAATAACCGCTATGACTGACTTTGATGAAATAGGATTTAGGAACTTCTCGTTAGCGGGTCTAGAGGTATCGGCCACCGAGGTTCTGAGTTGGAGACGACAGCAGGCCGGGGCTCCGATCGACTCAGACGAGGAGGTCGACGTTGACGTCGGAGATCTAGCAGCAGCAGCCCGAGCGCACATAGACGAGCTCGCTCCTCCGACACTCTACGATCGAGTGGCACAGCTGGAGACACATGTTCAGAGCCTCCGAGAGGAAGTGGAGGCCAATCATGCCGAGGACATGGAGGCAAATCTGGGCTACTACACCGAGTATATGAGTGCCCTTAGAGCTGAGAGGGAGGCCAAAGAGGCACAGTATAGAGCTGATAGGGAGGCCAGAGATGCACAGTATCACGAGATGATTACCCTATTTCGATCCTGGCAGCCATGCTCCTCTGATCATCCCGGTCCCTCGTTCTAGACCTGCTTAGTATTGTACCAGTACCTATTTGACTGCCCCTACTCTGTAGGGTTGACTTATGCCTGACTTGTATGATTGTGTTGAATTTTGAGTACTTGCTTTGTACTATTTGACTAGCTTGTTCTATTTGATAGGCAGTTAGGATTGTGCTCTATAGAATAGACTAACTCAATTTTTTCTGCCTTATTTGATTTAAAAATCAATTTCTAAAAGAATTTGAAAAACTGTTTTACTTAATTTCAAAATCAGTTTTTTTCTTAGTTTTATTTCAAAACTACCCCTTTCAAAACTAGGGCTTTTTCGCAAATGGACTTAGCCTAGGCCCTAACCCTAGAACTGCATGCACCTATAGATTTAGAAGCCAGCATCTCACAAGCACTTTAGGGTACTTTGATTGATAACCTAGAAAGGATTGAGATGCTTAGGCCTTTGCCTTAATTCAAAATGCTTTAAGTCAGTGCATCTGCAGTAATTGGGGCACTAAATACAAATTTCACAGCAATCAAGTTAAGTGTCAAGTTTAGAAAATCTAACTTGAACAGAAACACTTAACTTGACTAACCCTATCAAAAACTACTGTTTATAACAGTTAGTAAGTAGCTAAATGGGTTAGACAGGTCCCTACAAGAGAAAATCAACTGATTTGGTCTAAGTCTACTCATAAATTGGTTCAGTACAGCAAAATCATGCAAATATGTTCATCTATGAAAGTTATTTCCTTTATGCAATTTAATTTCTGCTATATTTATCTGTTTTTGATATATGGCAAAGGGGGAGAGATAAGAAAGGATAGAATTTAAAATTTTTATTGTCTCTCAAAATTAGAATTTAAAATTTTTATTGTCTCCCAAAAATAGAATTTAAAATTTTTATCTATTGTCTCTCAAAAATAGAATTTAAAATTTTTTTATGTTTTTGTTTCTCAAAAATTCAAAATCTATCATTTATTCAAAAAGTATCAAGTTGCTAAGTACTTAAGCTTTTCAAAATTTACTAAGTACTTAAATTGTTTCAAAATTTACTTGTTTCAAAATTTACTAAGTACTTAAATTGTTTCAAAATTTACTAAGTACTTAAATTGTTTCAAAAGTTACTAAGTACTTAAATTGATTCAAAAGTTACTAAGTACTTAAATTGTTTCAACGTTTACTAAGTACTTAAGTTTTTCAAATCTTACTAAGTACTTAAGTTTTTCAAATCCAACTAGGTACTTAAAGTTTTCAAAACTTTTGAGTACGTTAAACTTAAGGCCTCAAATCTTACTAAGTACTTAAGCTTTTAAACTCATGCTTTCAAAAACTCCTAGATGTACTTTTAAAACTTAAGTGATCAAAAGATTTCCAAAGTACCTAAACTTAAGTTTTCAAAGTGCAAAATCATTCTAAGCAAAAATTTTTCCTAAAACTAAGAACCCCATGAGTTTTTGAAAAATCTAGGGGGAGATTCCCTCCAAGGGGAGGGAACAAATACTTATGCTTTTGATTAAACTTAACTTTTTGAACTAGGGTTGCCATAAATCAAAAAGGGGGAGATTGTTGGTGCAGAAAGCACCAAAGTCAAACCTGTGTTTTGATAATGGCAACAGGGTTCAAAAGTTAAGTCTTACTTGTTATCTAACATGTCACTTGAGTGTGCAGAGTAAAAAGCCCTAGCGAAGGACTGCTAGGCACTGGCGAAGGAATGCCAGAGTGAAAAGCCCTAGCGAAGGACTGCTAGTCACTGGCGAAGGAATGCCAGAGTGAAAAGCCCTAGCGAAGGACTGCTAGGCACTGGCGAAGGAATGCCAGAGTGAAAAGCCCTAGCGAAGGACTGCTAGGCACTGGCGAAGGAATGCCAGAATGAAAAGCCCTAGCGAAGGACTGCTAGGCGCCAGGCGAAGGACAGCTTGGGACTGAAGCCCTAGCAAAGGAATGCTAGGCACCGGGCGAAGGACAGCTCGGCATCTAAGACCTGGCAAAGGACCGCCAGGCAAAAGTCCAACCAAAGGAGCGGTTGGCATCAGGTACATTCTCCAGAGAGGAGTAGGTGAGGACGCGTTCCCCGTCGAGGGAACAGTAGGCGTCGGTTCGACCTAGGGCTCCATTTCGGAGACCCAAAGTCAGAACCAAGATAGCTAAGGCTGTATAAACTAATACTTTATTGTTTTATTGTGTTTTGGACTAACCCTGGATGCAGGACCGAAGGAACGTGTGTCTGCAGCTCAGAGAGCCTCAAAGGAATGAGGCAACAGCAGACCAGGGCGCCCGGGACAGCGCCCGGAGTGTCCCGGGCGCCCCCAAGGTGAACACAAAACACAAGAAAGCAAAGCAAAGCTTCGACAGTTCAACTCCGGGGCGCCCACAGCTCCAACTACCGAAGCAGCTGTTGGTGCAGAATGCGCCCAAGTCAAACCTGTGTTTTGATATTGGCAAAAGGGTTCAAAAGTTAAGGGTTAGTTGTTGTCTAACAAGTTTCTTGAGTGTACAGGAAAAGCCCTAGCGAAGGAATGCTAGGCACTGGCAAAGGAATGCCAACCAGAAGAAAAGCCCTAGCGAAGGACTGCTAGGCTCTGGCGAAGGACTGCCAGAATGGACAAACCCTAGCGAAGGAATGCTAGGCCCTGGCAAAGGGCTGCCAGAAGAAAACACCAAGCGAAGGGCTGCTAGGCACCAAGCGAAGGGCTGCTTGGAACTCAAGACCTGGCGAAGGGCTGCCGGGCAAAAGTCCAACTGGAGGAGCCGGTTGGCACCAGGTAAATTCTCCCGAGAGGAGTAGGTGAGGACGCGTTCCCCTTGAGGGAACATTAGGCGTCGGTTCGACCTAGGGCTCTATTTTGGAGACCAAAGTCAGAACCAAGACAGCTAAGGCTGTATAAATCTAATTAATTGTTATGTTATTTTGTTTTGGACTAACCCTGGATGCAGGACCGAAGGAACGTGTGTCTACAGCTCAGAAAGCCTCAAAGGAGAGAGGCAGTTGCTGAGTAGGGCGCCCGGAGCGTCCCGGGCGCCCCCAAGGGCCATACAAAACAAGTAACAAGAAGACTGGTTCGAATACACACTGGGCCGGGCGCCCCCTGCGCTGCGGGCGCCCCCAGGCGCGTACCTCGAACCAGAAGCCGTCGAAGCCAGGCAGATAACCTTTGACCCGGTCAATGCGGGCGCCCTGAGCGCTGCGGGCGCCCCTGTCAAAGCGGATCTCGAAGATAAGCCGCGACCGAGACTTTGGCGGATCGAAGGCCACGTGGGGGGGGCGCCCCCGACGTCCCGGGCGCCCCCAGGCCCTATATAAAGGGCCCTCGACCTCCTTCTTCAGGGCATCAATTACTGCGACGCTTCCATGCTACACTGCTTTCATTCAACACATCCAAACTCTCTGACGACCGCGCTCTGCTCCAGGAACTTCCCGACTCAAGTCCGAAGCGCCGTCGACCTCCCGCTGCACCGAAACTCGAGCCTTCCCCGGGAGTTGGTAAATACAGAAGTGTAACCTTTCTTATTGCAAATTGTATTCCTCTTCTGTATTCATTCTACGCATTATAGAATTGCCCAAAGTAAACGGTCAACGACCGTGGGCCTTGGAGTAGGAGTCGACCCAGGCTCCGAACCAAGTAAAACGACCTTGTTAGCGTTGTGTTGCTTTGTCTCTATTTCCGCCGCGCAATTACTCTTTTTATTTAATCCGAACGATTTGCGACATTCACCCCCCCTCTATCGCATCTCTCGATCCAACAAGTGGTATCAGAGCGGGAAATTCAAACTTGGTGCAACCACCAGTTTGAAAATTTTTCGGATTTCTCTCGTTTTCTCTCTCAATTTTTTTTAAAATATTTTTCGTTCGAGTTTTACTTTCAAGGTTGGTGCAACACCCCTTGAAATTTGTTTACTCTTCCCGCACTACTAATCCAAGACCAAGTCTTGGAATATTTTGGTTTTTTTTTTTTGCAATTTCAGAATGAATGGCCATCCAAGAAGGCTTTAGCACCGCCAGACCTCCACTTTTCAGTGGAGAAGACTTTCCTTACTGGAAAAGTCGAATGGAGGTCCACCTGAAAACTCAGGTG
The DNA here is from genome assembly GCA_024364735.1 of Boesenbergia rotunda. NCBI lineage: Eukaryota > Viridiplantae > Streptophyta > Magnoliopsida > Zingiberales > Zingiberaceae > Boesenbergia > Boesenbergia rotunda. The sequence goes on along the minus strand of JAGFNQ010002959.1, from coordinate 134,042 downwards.
GATATGTGGATAATCATCCAGTCTGGACTGATGATTCCCACAAATGCTGAAGGCGTACCGCAAAACTACTCAGAGTGGGACACTGCCCTTAAACGCAAAATTGAAGCTGACGCCAAAGCAACTCAGACCCTCCAATGCGGACTAACGAAAGAGGAGCTGAACCGCGTAGGCCCATTCAACAGTGCCAAGGAGCTATGGGCTAAACTGATCGAGCTCCACGAAGGAACTTCAGATACGAGGATCAGCAAATGGGATCTGCTACTGAACAAGCTCTTCACCATCAAAATGGCAGATAACGAGACAGCAGCCCAGCTCCATGCCAGAATCCAGGAATTGATGAACGGTCTTCACGCAATAGGTCACCAGGTTCAAAATCGTGATCTTATAAGATATGCCCTAAACGCGTTCCCTAGGACCACCTTGTGGGCATCTATGGTAGATGCATACAAGGTCTCTAGGGATTTTTCAAAAATTAAGTTAGATGAGTTATTCTCTGAACTTGAACTGCATGAACAGACTAACTGCAATTTGGCCGAGAAAAGTATAGCTTTCTTTGCAGGGAAAACAGAAAGAACGACTAAGAAGAAAACTCAAGTTGAACCCGAGTCTACCTCAGATTCAGAAACAGAAGATCAAGAAGGAGATCAATCTGAACTGGTCCGGCTAGCTCGAAGCTACTACAAAAAGTTGAAGAACCAAGCCAACACACGGAGATCAAACCGAAGAAAGGAGGAACCAGCTGAACCGGCAACTGACAAACACAAGCCCAACGTAACCTGCTACGAATGCAAAAAGAAGGGCCTCTACAAGACTGAATGTCCAAGCCTAAAGGAGTCCAAAAAGACCAGAAAGAAGAAGGCACTCCAAGCAACCTGGGACGAGTCTTCCTTAGAAGAAGAAGAAGAAGCACCTCAGTCCAATCTTCTAGCCCTGACCGCTTCGGATCAAATCGAGACTGACTAAGACTCGGACCAGGACGACGGCAAGCTGACCTTCTCCGACAACGGCGAAATAAGGGTAACGGGTTTTTCAAAATTGCAATTAAATTCTCTTATTTCATATCTATCCCGAGATTTGGCGAAAGCCAAACTCCGAATCGAGTCCCTCCGACAGGAAGTAAAACTCCTGAAAGAGGGGGCTGAGTCTAAATCCTTAACTGAGAAAATTCTGGAAGGAACCCCTGATCAAGTTGAAAAACTTGAATCAGAGAACTCCTCCCTGAAAACTCAAGTTAAGGACTTACGAACAGCTTTAGAACGATTCACTTCTGGTTCCAAGAATTTTGATATGATTCTTGGAAAACAGAAGTCTGTTCTAAACCGATCCAGACTTGGCTATAGAACCAAATCTCGGCAAAGATCTTACTTTACTGTACTGAACCAGTCAAGACCTAAGGTTCAGGCATGGGTGCCAAAACTGTGCCTGACTAAACCAACTGGTTCAAATCAATTTTGGATCCCCAAGGACAAGATTCACATCTTGCCTAACCCATACAGAGGCTTTAGTCCAGGGGGAGCCAAAATCAAAATAATTTTCATTATTAGATAATCTTTTTTATTGCTTGTTTATTTAAATTTCTGCAAGTTGCCATGCTTAGAATTAGGAATAGTTAGACTTAAGGACTGAATTACTTGAAATTTGAAAACATAGTATTGGGAGGAGGTGAGATGATAATACGTTGGGGAAACCAACTCTAATACGATCAAGTCTACTTGGTCTCTTTAGACTGGTGAAACCAGCCGAAGCTACCGATCCAAGACCCAAGCTAGTTAGACCAGAAAATGACCTAATTTAATTTGAAAATGAAATTTCATTAAAAGGCTTTGTCAAGGAAAGGGTGGATGATCCCATAAGGCTACGGACAAAGAAGGCCTAGTGCCTCGCCAAGACCTGGAAGCCAATTTCTGAAATTCAAATTCAAATTATCTTTTGTCAAATTCGAATCTAACTCAAATTTCAAATAATTATAGATTCTAATCTGTTTTCAAAATTTCTATTTTTCAAACTTATTCTCTTTTTGAAAAACACTTAATCTGTTTTCAAAATTTCTATTTTTTTTAAATCTGTTTTCAAAAATAAAGAACTTTTTCGAAAATAAATTGAAATTCCTTTTCAAAACTAATTTTTACCCTCAAACCTGTCTCACAAAAACCTTAAGGTTAACGTGTTTGAAAACCCTAGATTCAGTGAGACAGGAAAATTAAGATCAAACCCAAACCACACTTGAGCTCCTACACCTTGACCTATTTGATTCACATGGAGCCAAGTCACTAAGTGGAAACCGATACTGCTTAGTGATAATTGATGACTACTCTAGGTTCACCTGGGTCAGATTTCTAAAGACCAAAGATGAAACCCTGAACCTATTTAACAACTTTTGTAAATTGATTGAAAATCAAAATGATACCAAAATCAAAAGACTTAGGTCTGACCACGGGGGAGAATTCGAGAATCAAAGATTCGAAGAATTCTGTAAAGTAAATGGATATAAACACGAATTTTCGTGTCCCAGGACCCCCCAATAAAATGGCATAGTAGAAAGAAAAAATAGAACCCTACAGGAAGCTGCTAGGGCTATGCTCAATGAATTTGACCTACCTAACCACTATTGGGCAGAAGCAATCAGCACAGCTTGCTATATCCAAAATAGGATTCTACCTAATAAAAAGATAAATAAAACACCCTATGAACTTTACTACCATAGACTTCCAAACCTACACTATCTTAGAGTCTTTGGATGCAAAGTACATATTCTTAATACCAAAGACTATCTTGGAAAGTTTCAATCCAAGTCAAACCCAGGTATCTTTTTAGGATACTCTACAACAAGTAGAGCTTATAGGGTCTACAACAAAACAACTAAGAAAATTAAAGAAACAACCAACTTAATATTTGATGAAGAAACTAACCCAAAATCTGATAATTCTGACTTAGCTTCATCAAATACTGATCAAGAAGATAACTCTGAAACCCCAATTAAACCCTTTAATGCCTTAACAATTGAACCAACTTCTGAATCAGTTGAACCAACCAATGAACCCAGAACTGAACCTATTGGATCAGCTGGACCTGAAGCTGAGCCAAGTACTAGAAAAACCAAGAAACCCAGACTAAGTCACCCAGCTGACCAAATTGTAGGTGATCCAACCTTAAGAGTCAGAACTAGAGCTTCCTATAGAAATCTTAGTCAAATAGCCATGATTTCAAAGATTGAACCTAAGATTATTGAGGAAGCCCTACCTGATCCTGACTGGATCCTAGCCATGCAAGAAGAGTTAGCCCAATTTGAGAGAAACCAAGTCTGGGAGTTAGTACCTAAGCCTAAGGGCAAATCCGTAATTGACACCAAGTGGGTGTTTAGGAATAAGTTAAACGACCAAGGTGAAATAGTCCGAAATAAAGCCCGCTTAGTAGCTAAGGGATTCAGTCAAGTAGAAGGGTTGGATTATGATGAAACCTATGCCCCTGTAGCTAGACTTGAGTCTATTAGGATGTTACTAGCCTTTGCATCCCATAAAGGATTTAAATTATACCAAATGGATGTAAAGTCAGCCTTCTTAAATGGGCTTATTAAGGAAGAAGTTTATGTAGGACAACCCCCAGGATTTGAGGATATAGAAAAACCCGATCATGTCTACAAACTTAGTAAAGCCCTTTATGGACTAAAACAAGCACCCAGGGCCTGGTATGAAAGATTATCCAATTACCTGATTTCTAAAGAATTCAAACAAGGTCAAATTGACCCAACCTTGTTTGTTAAAATTTTAGAAAAGGATATATTTATTGCCCAAATTTACGTAGATGATATAATATTTGGATCAACTAACTCTAAATTTCTAAAAGAATTTGTAACAATAATGGAAAATGAGTTTGAAATGAGTTTAGTTGGGGAACTCAACTTTTTCCTAGGGTTACAAATCAAACAAACTAAGGATGGAAATTATATACATCAATCTAAATATGCTAAAGAACTAATTAAGAAATTTAAAATGGATAACTCTAAAAGTATAAGTACCCCAATGGCCACAAATGTGAAAATAGATAATGACCCTGATGGTAAGCCAGTAGACCTAAAACTTTATAGAAGTATGATAGGAAGTCTACTATACCTTACAGCCAGCAGACCTGATATACTTTTTTCAATAGGAATGTGCGCTAGGTACCAAACCTGTGCTAAGGAAACTCACTTAGCAGCCCTAAAATGAATTTTAAGATACATTAAGGGCACCCTAAATGTAGGGATGTGGTACCCTAGAACTTCATCCTTTAAGTTGTCAGGATACTCTGATTCTGACTATGTTGGTTGTAAATTAGATAGAAAAAGTACAAGTGGAAGCTGTCAACTTTTAGGAAACAGCTTAGTAAGTTGGTGCAGTAGGAAGCAACACTGTGTTGCTCTATCCACAACTGAAGTTGAATATGTAGCCTTCGGAGAGTGTGTAGCTCAACTCCTATGGATGATGCACACCCTTAAGGACTTTCAGCTAGACTACAATCAGACCCAAGTCAATATTGACAATATTAGCTCAATTAACTTAACCAAAAACCCAATACAACATTCTAGAACCAAACACATAGAAGTGAAACATCACTTTGTAAGAGATCACGTAGCTAGGGGTGAAATAGTCCTTAAGCATGTAGACTCCAAGTCCAACCTAGCTGACATATTCACTAAACCCCTACCTGAATCTGAGTTCAGCTCACTGAGAAGGCAGTTAGGATTATGCTTAGTAGAATAGAATCATTTGGTTTTTGCCTTAATTTTAAAATGTTTTAAATTGATTTTAAAATGGTGTTTATTTTAAAAGTTTTTCTAACTTAATCTTAAAAAGTTTTACTTTGGTTTTAAAATTTTTTCCTTGACTTAGTTTTATTTCAAAAACTACCCCCTTCAAAACTAGGGTTTTCTTCGAAATGGACTTAGCCTAGGCTCTAACCCTAGAATTGCATGCACCTATAGATCTAGAAGCCAGCATCTCATAAGCACCTTAGGGTACTTTGAGTGATAACCTAGAAAGGGTTGAGATGCTTAGGTCTTTGCCTTAACTCAAGATGCTTTAAGTCAGTGCATCTGCAGTAGTTGGGGCACTAAATACAAACTGAACAACAATCAAGTTAAGTATCAAGTTTAGACAATCTAACTTGAACAATGCACTTAACTTGACTAACCCTAGCGAAAATTACTGTTTATAACAGTTGGTAAGTAGCTAATTGGGTTAGACACGTCCCTAAAGATTTAACCAGACTTAGGTTCCAGTTTGATTCAGTACAGCAAATGCTTTAATTATTGCAAAATTTTTTTCTGCATTTTTTGATATATGTCAAAGGGGGAGAGTTGGAAAGGAAACAGGGAACAAAAATTTTTTTTAAATTTTTTCCCATCGTCTTCTTCAAAAAGTTGAACTGAAAAAATAAAATTGGTGAATCAAAGTTAGTTTTATTTCTAAACTCTGAATTATTTTGAAACTTAATGTTTTTGTTTAAAATTATTGTTAAGCTTAAAGGTTTTAAAATTCTCTTTAAAAATTTCCAACTCTGAACTATGTGTTTTGAAATTATGTTTAAGCTTAACATAGTGCTTGAAAGTTTTCCAAATCTGAAAATTTTCTAAGTCTGAAATTTTTCCAAAACTGAAAATTTTCCAAAGTGTGAAATGTTCCTAAAACTGAAAATTTGTCTAAAGTTTTCAAAGTTTTCCAAACTTAGAACATCTTTTCGAAAAACTTAGCAAAAAATTTTAGAGATTTCCCAACTTATTATCAAAACATGAAATCTTCTAAGTACTTAACTCACACCACCTATTTTTGAAAAACCTAGGGGGAGATTTCTTCCAGGGGGAGGGAATCTAACTTAGGATTTTAATTTCAGTATTTTTTCCTTAACTTTTTGAACTAGGTTGCCATATATCAAAAAGGGGGAGATTGTTGGTGCAGAATGCACCCAAGTCAAACCTGTGTTTTGATATTGGCAAAAGGGTTCAAAAGTTAAGGGTTAGTTGTTGTCTAACAAGTTTCTTGAGTGTACAGGAAAAGCCCTAGCGAAGGAATGCTAGGCACTGGCAAAGGAATGCCAGCCAGAAGAAAAGCCCTAGCGAAGGACTGCTAGGCTCTGGCGAAGGACTGCCAGAATGGACAAACCCTAGCGAAGGAATGCTAGGCCCTGGCAAAGGGCTGCCAGAAGAAAACACCAAGCGAAGGGCTGCTTGGTACTCAAGACCTAGCGAAGGGCTGCTAGGCACCAAGCGAAGGGCTGCTTGGTACTCAAGACCTGGCGAAGGGCTGCCGGGCAAAAGTCCAACTGGAGGAGCCGGTTGGCACCAGGTAAATTCTCCCGAGAGGAGTAGGTGAGGACGCGTTCCCCTTGAGGGAACATTAGGCGTTGGTTCGACCTAGGGCTCCATTTTGGAGACCAAAGTCAGAACCAAGACAGCTAAGGCTGTATAAATCTAATTAATTGTTATGTTATTTTGTTTTGGACTAACCCTGGATGCAGGACCGAAGGAACGTGTGTCTGCAGCTCAGAAAGCCTCAAAGGAGAGAGGCAGTTGCTGAGTAGGGCGCCCGGAGCGTCCCGGGCGCCCCCAAGCGCCATACAAAACAAGTAACAAGAAGACTGGTTCGAATACACACTGGGCCGGGCGCCCCCGTGCTCCCGGGCGCCCCCTGCGCTGCGGGCGCCCCCAGGCGCGTACCTCGAACCAGAAGCCGTCGAAGCCAGGCAGATAACCCTTGACCCGATCAATGCGGGCGCCCCGAGCGCTGCAGGCGCCCCGGTCAAAGAGGATCTCGAAGATAAGCCGCGACCGAGACTTTGGCTGATCGAAGGCCACGTGGGGGGCGCCCCCGACGTCCCGGGCGCCCCCAGGCCCTATATAAAGGGCCCTCGACCTCCTTCTTCAGGGCATCAATTACTGCGACGCTTCCACGCTACACTGCTTTCATTCAACACATCCAAACTCTCTGACGACCGCGCTCTGCTCCAGGAACTTCCCGACTCAAGTCCGAAGCGCCGTCGAACTCCCGTTGCACCGAAACTCGAGCCTACCCCGGGAGTTGGTAAATACAGAAGTGTAACCTTTCTTATTGCAAATTGTATTCCTCTTCTGTATTCATTCTACGCATTATAGAATTGCTCAAAGTAAACGGTCAACGACCGTGGGCCTTGGAGTAGGAGTCGACCCAGGCTCCGAACCAAGTAAAACGACCTTGTTAGCGTTGTGTTGCTTTGTCTCTATTTCCGCCGCGCACTTACTCTTTTTATTTAATCCGAACGATTTGCGACATTCACCCCCCCCTCTATCGCATCTCTCGATCCAACAGCAGCTCCCCTCGAAGCCAACGGATGATGGTTTGACCCGGTCAATACGGGCGTCCCGAGCGCTCCGGGCGCCCCGAGCGCTCCGGGCGCCCCGAGCGCTCCGGGCGCCCCGGTCAAAGCTGATCCCGAATGTAAAGGGATCAGAAGCTGACCGAGCAACTTCCGGATCAACTGACACGTGGGGGGGCGCCCCCAGGCCCTATATAAAGGGCCCTCAACCCTAAGCTTCAAACAACTCTTCTTCCAACGCTGTAAAGTTCTTCTGCTCCTGCGCTTCGCTCCAGAAACCCTCCAACTCGACACGAAAGAGCCGACGACGTCCCTCTGCTCCGAGAAACATCCCATATCGGACGTCGGTAACGATGAACTAATTCTTTGATTTCGTTATACTACTACTGTACTAGAACTGTAATCTTTTGTAAGAATCTTTGCGCGATTATAGAATTGCCCTCAGTAAACGGTCAACGACCGTGGGCCTTGGAGTAGGAGTCGACCCAGGCTCCGAACCAAGTAAAATCGATCGTGTCTCTGTGTGATTTTGTTTTCTTAATTTCCGCTGCGTACTGGCTCTAAGTTTTTCTGAAAAACGTTAACGATATTCACCCCCCCCCTCTATCGTTTCTCTTGATCCAACACATACTGATTATGCTTTTATACAAATTGGTTTTTAGAAAATCTTGATTCTTGAATGGACAAAGTTAGGGATTAAATTTGTTTGAATTAGGGTTTAGAAGTGTTTCAGAGTTTCTGAACTTTCAGAATGTCTGAACTATCGTCTGTATCAGACCTGATCGGTCTGGAGACCGATCAGGGATCACTCTGATCGGTCCAGTGACCGATCAGATCAACTCTGATCAAGGAACTCCCAGATCTTTCCAATTTGATCCAAAAAAAAACATTCCAGACTGATCACTTTGCATCGAATTGTATCAGTTTAATGATCATACCACAAACAAATCTGATACAAACCTGATTATTCCAAGAACATGACCATACTTGATCATTCATTGGTACAAACCTGGTACTAAGTGAATACAGATTCATTTCTAAGGAAATCTAAAGACCATTGATTCTCGGAAATTTTTCTGAAATATCAAGTGTTACAATGAGGTTTGGCTGATCATACGTGAAACAAACCTAATACTGATTTGATACAAACCAATGTTGGGATGTTCAAATTCATAAGAAAGGGTTTATTGAGTCATGACTCTTGTTCTTAATGTCGTGTTTCGAAAATTTTTCTGAAATGACGAATATCAATAGAGTCCTCTCTCCTGTTATGGGATGCAAATTGTTAATGCAGTCTGATCAGGAACGTATCAGAGTTTCTGAAATTTTTTTGAAATATGATCGCTCTCCCGACTAATAAGACACATTTCTGTATCAAATAATCAACGAACCTGATCGGTCACGGAGACCAACCAGGATTATGTGTTGGATACAGTTGCATTCCTTACTTGTCATGTGAAGCATATACGTATTTGACCATGATATACTTCTGTATATGTCTTCACATGAAATTCCAAATGTTAATGCAGTCTGATCTTGAATGAATCAGAGTTACAAAAATTTTTCTGAAAACTGATCGTTCATAGATACATCAGAAATTTTTCTGTATCAATCATAAGTCTGATGAAGCTGCATTATTACTTGTCATATGAAACAAATACATATTTGATCGCATTATAATTCTGTGTATGTTTTCATGTGCAATTCACAAGTATTGTCGTATGATGCATATACATTGTTGCCATGATACATTTATGGTATATGCCTTTCATATGCGATTCAAAAATTTACCTTTGATTATTTTGGGTTTGGGGAGAGACCCGTGTTTGAGGGGGAGGTATGTTCAAACTTAATAACCATACCCTTTTCGATGTTTGACAAGGGGGAGAAAATGGTTGATTAAGTTTAGGGTTATTGTAGGGGAAGGACTTTGATTCCCTTACGATAATTGAACTGCCTTCAATTGATCGTCAATGCCTAAACTTAAATCGAGTTGTCAAACAACAAAAATGGGGAGATTGTTGATGTAGTCTGACCCTGATTGTTGTTTCGGTGTTGACACCGATTTAATTTTTGATTTAAGTCTGGTTAAACGAATGGGGATTAAGTCTTGGTCGGGGACCGGGCATGAAACCCTGGTGAGTGAAGTCAGGTCCTGGCTTGGGAAGCTAGGTTGGTTAAAATCCCGGTGAGTGAAGCCGGGTCCTGGTGAGTGAAGCCAGGTGATGGAAATCCAAGTGAGTGAAGCTAGATTGAAATCCCGGTGAGTGAAGTCGGGTCCTGGTGAGTAAAGCCAGGTGATGGAAATCCTAGTGAGTGAAGCTAGGTTGAAATCCCGGTGAGTGAAGCCGGGTCCTGGTGAGTGAAGCCAGGTGATGAAAATCCTAGTGAGTGAAGCTAGGTTGAAATCCCGATGAGTGAAGCCAGGTGATGGAAATCCTAGTGAGTGAAGCTAGGTTGAAATCCCGGTGAGTGAAGCCGGGTCCTGGTGAGTGAAGCCAGGTGATGGAAATCCTAGTGAGTGAAGTTAGGTTGAAATCCCGGTGAGTGAAGTCGGGTCCTGGTGAGTGAAGCCAGGTGATTGAAATCCCGGTGAGTGAAGCCGGGTCCTGATGAGTGAAGCCAGGTAATTGAAATCCCGATGAGTGAAGTCGGGTCCTGGTGAGTGAAGCCAGGTTAGATGAAATCCTGGTGAGTGAAGTCAGGTCCTAGCTTGGAGGGATAGGTTTGGAAAATCCTAATTCGAAAGAGTTGGGTGAAAAGTCCTAGCTTGGAGGGCTAGGTGAAAAGTCCTAACTTGGAGGGTTAGGTGAAAATTCCCAACTTGGAGGGTTAGGTGAAAAAGTCCTAGCTTGGAGGGCTAGGTTGGATGAAACCCTAGCTTGGAGGGCTAGGTTGGAGCCCTTGGATCGGTCTGGTGACCGATCAGGGAGTTGGCACGGTGCTCCTTCGTGGATCGGTCTGGTGACCGATCCAGCGATGACTGATCGGTCTGGTGATCGATCAGGGAGTATGCGTTTCACCCACTGCTTGGCTCCTAATCGGTCTGGTGACCGATCAGGGAGCACACAGTGAAGTTGAGTTCCCCTGCTGATCTGCTCCGGATCGGTCTGGTGACCAATCTGGATCACTGTGGAGATCGTTCTGGAGAACGATCCAGCGTCACATGTTCCTCACTATGATCGATCAGGATGGAGCCTGATAGGTCTGGTCATAACTTGATCGGTCTTGTGACCAATCAGGAGGCTCCCTGATCGGTTGGGTGACCGATCAGGAGGTTTGGACTGCGAAGCTCAAAAATCGCCCGGCAAAGGGGTGGATCGGTCTGGTGATCGATCCACAACCTGGGATCGGTCTGGTGATCGGTCCAGGAGAGTCCCAAATTGGGGACCGATCAGGACGGAGCCTGATCGGTCTGAACCCAGCCTGATCGGTCTGGTGACCGATGAGGAGACCCTCTGATCGGTCCGGTGATCGATCACTTTAATTCAAATACGCTGTCAGAAGCTCTGATCGCGTCTATTTTCACTGTCGATTCTCTGATACATTGTTGATTTCATTTGATATGCATTGCTAAGCATCTGTTGGAGTGTGCAGGTGATAGCAGGTGATTCAAACACTCAAGGAGGGTCAATGGGAGGCTTTCCTTGGAGCAGGTATGTTTGTTTCTTCTTCTCAGGTTTCAACGACAACTGGAGCAGCTGGCGACTGATGGAGACTCAGCTGGAGAGGAGGTCTTCAGTGGACTGAGTGCTCAGGGAGGTCAGTGGGTTCAGGCTGGCTCAGTGGATGCTGATGAGGCTTGCGATGGTGAGAGGGAGCTTAAGACGAGGCTGGAAGAAGAGGAGCGACAACAAGGAAGACAGAAAAACGAGTGAAGTTTTTGCTGTGGGGTTGTGCTCTCTGTTGCTTTGTGCTTGAGCGATCTTGTTGCATTCCTGTGAGATCTTTGTGAGTGTTCCTTCTTGTGTGATCTTTTGTACTCAAGTTCAATCATCTGTGAGATCTGTGGAGAGGTTTCTCCACCGAGAAGGAGGCTCTATCGTATCCGGTGTTCACCGGGGCTTGATCTGCTGACGATCAAGGGATCGCCCACCTTACGGGCACTCCAAGGAGTAGGGGCAAGTTATCCCCGAACCTTGTACATCGCTGTGCCGTCTGGTTTGCTGTGTTTGTTTTGATATCTGTTTGTTATTTTTGTTTCTGCACTTGTGTTGTTTGCTTCCGCTGCCTAACTCTTGAAGTGCAGAAAGATTTGAAAAGCTGAAAGAAATTGTGTCGGGCTATATTCACCCCCCCTCTAGCCATCCAAGTTCCAACAGAAATAACCTTCTTGGGCGCCAGATACCACACAGGCACCTGAGTGCTCGGGCGCCTAGTGGTCGAGCGCATGAACTCCCAGGCGCTCTTGAACTTACGGGCGCTCAGCAGTGAACATGGTCAGCCGATGCTGACCAGTTTCTGGCTTGACTTGCTTCACCTTCATGGGTGATTTCTGGCTAACCGGAGTTAGGCTCACCCGAACCCGATTCTGGCCTTTCGCCCCTCGAGCGTCCTTCCTCCCGGCTTCTCATCCCTCAGACACCGTGCGTGTCCTTCTCACTCCACTGGCGTACTCTTCCGTAGAGCTCTGTGTCCCTCGGATGCACCAAGCCCGTCAGCTCCCTTTCCGTGTCATCCTTCTCGACCACTGCGTGTTCCGCTCGACTTCTTGCGTTCCTATGTTCCTGCACACTTAGACACAGGGATTAAACACTCCAGGACCTAACTTAAATCAGTTGATTACATCAAAACCAACCAGGAATACTTACATAAATGAGGTGTTCTACCAACTGAGCTATAACCCTTGTTATAGACATCTTAACATATTGATAATTTCATGTCAAGATACCCAAACACTTTCTTCGATTCTACAACGGCTTGGGAACACCCCTAAAAAGATGTAATGGCTAATCCACTTGAGTGATGATGTTAGTAGGTGCCCTAGAGCCAATTATGTGATGATTGACTAGGGACTTTTGTATTATATTCTATTATCAATAAAAGTAAAATTTGGTTATTATATTTACTTTATATTTGTGTCAAATAACTAAGTATAATAATGCCCTTAGTAGTAGGTTCTTATCTATATCATATCGATTGGTTGAATCGATAGTGAGATGATGTACACTACACTAAACCATTCCTAGTCAAACATTAATATTCAGGGACACTACACTAAACCATGTAGGTCAATTGATGACTTGAACTCATAAGTCATGGATATGTGATATCAAGTTGCCACATGAGTATACATTAGAGAATATGTACTGAATTGACCCGCCATGAGAAAGTTTCATAAATTATCATATGAGTGTTATAAACATTCTCATGTGACTATTAGTATGAATAGTCCTTAGACCTGAAGTCACTACGGTTTCCTACATAAGGAGTTATGTACTTTGGTATCGTCAAACGTCACCCGTAACAGGGTGGACTATAAAGGCGATTACTGGGTATGTAATGAATTATGCAGAGGGATGTGAGTGATGTAGATGAGATCTATCCCTCTCATATGATGGGAGTGATATCTGTGGGCCCCATGATCGAGTAGGACTATTAAAATGCATGGTCATGCTCAAATGAGTTAATATAAGATATTGAGCTCATTTGTTTAAGTGAATCTACTTGGGGATCAAGAAACAAAAAAATTGATAGAGGATGACACGATCTATGCATCATTGGTCAATCTAGGTATCGAGGATAAAAGGACAAGGTTATTCATTGTCATAGTCATGGAGGTTAAGTCGGATCTCGACTTTCTCGTCACTTGGGTAGCAATGATGCATTGCTAGATGTCTCTCATTGCTTATGTGTCTAAAGAGGTTTATACATGATCCGGTCGGGTAGTTTTTCTGAGTTGATCGGTAGCCCGGTCGGATCAATTCTGGGTCAGGTGAAGCTGGTGAAGTCAAGTCTGGGTCAAGCCAAGATAGTCGGGTGCACCAAACGTTGATCCAACTTGAGTGATTAGAGTTTGAGGTTACTTAGGCTGGGGGTCAGTCGGCAATATCCAGGCGGGCATTCTCGGTCGGGCGTCACCGGTCGAGAATGTTCGGTCGGGCAAAATTAGAAGCACTCACCAAGCCCACTAGGAAAGGAAGCACTCAGTACAGAGTGGTCCTCCCGGTCTGGGATTCTCAGCCGAGAGCGCCCGGTCGGGCGTTCTCAGTCGGGCACCCTAGGAAAAGAAGCACTCAGTACAGAGTGGTCCTCCCGGTCGGGGATTCTCGGTCGGGAGCGCCCGGTCGGGCGTTCTCGGTTGGGCGCCCTAGGTTGGGCACCTCGGGCATTCTGGAAAGGGAAGCACTCAGTACAGAATGATCTTCTCAGTTGGGGATTCCCAAACAGGAATGTCTGGTCGGGCGTTCTCGGTCGGGCACCCTGGGTCAGACTCCTGGGGATCGTTCTAAAAACGTGAACAGTATAGAAGCCTGGCTTATCTGACTGACCATCTTCATCCGCCCTGTCAAGATCTGGTAAACTTGTAGTTGCACGGTCGGGTGATCCCGAGTTATTGAATGGCAGCATCAGCAATAAGATTTCCTAAATCTCCCTATTATGAAGAAAAGACAGCTACCATAATCATGACCTGACAAAGTGGCAGGCATTAATTAAGAACAGAAGAGACAGTTTGGGCAGGTTGTCAGGAGGCTATGGCAGTCTCATAGAGTGACCAAGGTTGTCAAGTGGTCAGCTTGTTAGTAGATCAGGTCTTAATGAGATAGGACAGCTCTGACAAGACAGAGGGCTTCTCCTCCCCTATATAAACCCCCCTTAGAGCTCCAAGGAAGGGGTTCTAGCATTTGAAACTTTTCCCCCATTGTGTGCTCTTATTTTAGTCCGACCCGAGTCACCCTTGCCCTACTGAGTTCTCGAGCCTGACCCCGACTCACCCCTTATTGTAATCAAGGGCATCTTGGTCAGACCACGTCATCCGAGTGAGAACCTTCTTCACTTGTCGACGGGATCAATATACATTGTCAACGTTACGAGAACCTATTCGGTCACACACTAAGAACACGATGCTTCAGAGATTAATTGATCTTAGTTTGACTAACATTTGATCTGAATTGGATTAATTATGTTAGACTCAAGTGAATTCAATTGGATTATGAGATTGAGATCTAATTTGAGTCAGACTCATTTAGATTAGACTGAACCACATTTGAATAAAATATTAATTTATTAAAATATTTAATGAATTAATAATAGAGGAAGATGAAAAGTTTCTCTTTATCAAATAAAGAGAAGTTGAAGAGACACATGAGAAACATGTGCTCTCAAAAACTCTTCATATTCATGGGATCAGTATAAAGGAGTTTTTCTTATTATTTGGATGTGCTTCTTGTCATTTTCTTCTCCTCCTTCCCTTTGGTCGAAACCCCTTCTCCTCCTCTCCTTCTTGCATTGTGAATCTTCTCTTGTAGCTAGCACCACAAAGGCGATTCTTCTCCGAAACTTAAAAGATCGTGTTCATGTGGATACACATAGAGACATGGGCACTTGAACGTGCAAGAGATCCGACGTACCTTGGATGAGCGGGATAATCGAAGAACACGCGCCAAAGGTATACCTATAAGATAGGAATTTGTAGATCTAACTTAGTATGAGTTTTCTTTCATATCGATCGCTCATGGGATCTATTATTTTCGCTGCGATTTAAAAATGTTTATGCCTATAGATTCCTACAGAAGAAGTTGCGATCAATTCGCTCATGGGATATATTATTTTCGCTGCGATTTAAAAATGTTTATGCCTATAGATTCCTACAGAAGAAGTTGCGATCAATCCGCTCGAGTCTTTACCCGTTTAGGTGAAGAAGTTAGGTCGACTTGCCCGAGTATTTTTCACTCAGGTACCTTCTCGGGAAAACCTGCCAAATCCCTTTTTTCATGACTAATTGATATTTTTCTCCGCATAGGAATGTCCTTGGTACGGGTACGTTGGTTCGAGTATCATGAAAACATCCTTGCTTGGGAATATCTCCCTCAAGACAAACCCCTCTGATCCCTAAATCTCATCATTCTTGAAGTTTGATTATCATTACTAATCATGTCTTGAGCATGGGTTTGGCCGAAGTGGGCTAACGTTAGCAAGAGTGATGTTGGTGTAGAAAATAATATAAATATAATCTAAAAGATGATGCAAAGAGAAGGAAAAAGAGACAAGAGAAAGAAGAGAACAGACGATGGCTAGATAATTATATTCATAAAACTTATGGTTTACAAAGGAAAAAGAGATATACATAGACAAGTAATAACAAATTAAAAGACAATTCTACCCTAGACTAATTCTATCCTTACATAAATAATTTTTTTTTATCATATACTAATATCCCCCTCAAACTCAGGATGTGATAACAAAAAATATTGAGAGTTTGTTAACCAGAAACTGAAAGCATGCAATGGAATGTGCCTTAGTGAGCAAATCTACAATGTGCATGGAAGATGAGATAAATGACAAAGTAATAGTGCTATTCTGATAATGATGGCGAGTGAGATGACAATCAATCTCGATATGCTTGGTGTGTTCATAAAAGACAGAATTGAAAACAATTTGAATAACATTAGAGTTGTCACAATGCATAGGGGTAGGTTTCGAGAGAAAAATACTCATATCAACAAGTAACCAACTCATTCAAATAATTTTAGTAGTAATAGAGGTCATAGCACGATATTATGCTTCGGTAGAAGAATGAGAGATAATATTTTACTTTTTCACACTTTCAAGATATAAGAGAATATCCCAAAAAAATATAAAATCCTGTAGTAGACTTACGATTTGTAGAATCACCATCCCAATTTGCATTTGAATAAACACGCAGCTCCAAGGTAGAAGTGGAAGAATAAAGAAGACTATGAAATTGGGTACCTCGAAGATATTGAAGGATGCGAAGCACAACTCCCCAATGCATTGAAGTGGGAGAAGCAACAAACTGGCTGACAATATGTACAACATAAGCAATGTCATGTTTAGTGATGGTAAGATACACTAGACTACCAATTAGAATATGATATATAGAAGGATTTCGCAAGGGAACGCCATCAGTAGAAGAGTACCGAGCATTAATCTTAACCGAAGTATCAACAGTGCGAGTGTCAAATAGATGAGCTTGCTCCAGAATGTCACCAATATATTTGGATTGTGAGAGACGAGGATAATAAGTTACTTCAAGTCCCAAAAAATAACGTAGAAGACCCAAATCTTTCATTTCAAACTCACAAGTCAAATGCAGTTTTAATTTTTCTATTCTACTTATATGATCCTCTATAATAATCATGTCATCAACATAAAGAGAGAGAAATATGCGACCTAACGAAGTACAATGAACAAAAAGAGTAGAGGCATGTTGGCTAGGAAGAAAGCCAAGAAATCCAATAACAATAGAGAACTTGTCAAACCAAGCTCGAGGAACTTGTTTAAGGCCATAAAGAACCTTTTTCAGTTTGCAAACTTCACCAGGATTGTGAGTGACACCTAGTAGAGGCATCATATAAACTTCTTATTGAAGATCTCCTTTTTAAAAAGCATTTTTAACATCCATTTGAAAAAAAATCGTTGACGAACTGATGTAACTACAATGAGAGTACGGATAGTAACAAGTTTGGAAACTGGAGCAAAGGTTTCCTCATAATCTGTCATATTGTTGAAAAAATCCTTTAACAACCAAATAAGCTTTATACCTCTCAACTAACCCATCCGATTTAGTTTTAATCTTATAAATCTATTGAGAACCAATCGCATGCTTCCCCAAAAGAAGAGGAACAAGATCCCAAGTACCTGTGTGGTATAAAGCAGAAAGTTCTTTCGCTATAGCCTATTGTCAAAGAGTATCAAGACCAGTCTCTCTATAAGAGAAGGGCTCAGACAATTGGTAAATAAAAGGCAAAAAAGAATAGAAATAACTAGAATAAATAGAAAATACAAAATCAGTCAATTGAGTAGACTTACGAAATGATTGAGGGTAACGAGGAGGAGAACCCGCTATTACAGGAGCATTTTAGGAAGTAGTAGGAGTAGAGGGATCATGGGAAGTTGATGACCAGAATCTATATGAATGTCAATTCTACAAGTAGCATCCTTAGAAGAAGAAGTGCTAGGGTGGTCTAATTGTGGGGTGACATGTGATAGCATATCATCGGAGTTATTGCAAAAAGGATAAATACGAGTGAGATCAGATTTTCGAATATTAGGGGTGTCAGAGGGAATGGAATAGAACGTGCTCAAGAAAAACAACATGACGTGAGACATAAAATTTTTGACTAACTAGATCATAACATTTATATCCTTTTTGACCCTCGTCGTAGCCAAGAAAAACACAAAAAGCAGACCGAACTAAGCTTACGACATTCAACATGAGGGTGGAGGACAAAACATGTGGATCCAAAAACTCTTAAGACAGAATAATCACGAACATAACCATATAGTTTTTCAAAAGGAGATAAATCAGATGTAATAGAAGATGGAATGGACTGGTAATAATAGCTTCCCCCTCCCCCCCCCCCCTAAAAGCCCTTTACAATGACTAGTTGGCCCCAGTCTATAGTCCTAGTCGGAGTGGGCCTATCCGGTTCTCTCCTATTGGTTCATCTTCCATTGGGCCAAGAGCGTATAAGAAACCCAACCATTGAGGGCGGGAAAGCAGGAACTTATGACTACTGATTCATTCAATGAATGGTTGCTAAATGAGACTAGAAAAGTCATCTACTACAGAAATTCACTCATTCATCTTTGCTCAACTATAGTGTATAATAGTTGCGCCTAACCTACCGCTGTGAAGCTTACTAGGAAGGACTCTATCTCTGTCCAGCTACTGATCGAATAGACCTAAGTGTCTATATTTTCTTTTAGCAACAATGTTTTGTTCAGGAGTATTAGTACAAGAACTTTGATGAAGTGTACCATCTGAGGCAAGTAGTTCAGAAAAAAGATTAGATGTATATTCACCACCCAAATTATATCGAAAATATTTAATAATAGTATTTTGTTGAGTTTTAACCATAGCACGAAACATATGATGGATGTTGGTGCTGGAAGCACCAAGATCCAACTTGTGTTTTGATAATGGCAAAGAGTTCATAAGTTAAGGTTTTATTGTGATCTAACGAAGTGATTCAAGTGTGCAGGAAAAGTCCTAGGTACACTAGGCACGAAGTCCTGATTCTAAGAATTGGACAATAAGTCTTGGCCGAGAGCTGGGCACCTAAGTCTTGACATAGGGTTGGGCAATAAGTCCTGGTCGCAAACTGGGCACGAAGTCCTGATTCGAGGAATTGGGTAATAAATCCTAGTTGCGGGATGGGCACGAAGACATGATTCGGAGGATTGGGCAAAAGTCCAACTGGAGGAGCCGGTTGGCAAAAAGGTAAACTCTCCTGAGAGGAGTAGGTGAGGACGCGTTTCCGTAGGAGGGAACACTAGGCGTCGGTTCGACCTAGGGTTCCATTTCGGAAGCCCAAAGTCAGAACCAAGACAGCTCAGGTTGTTAATTGTGCTTAACTTATATATGATTTGTTTGTTATTTGTGTTTTGGAACTAACCCTAGTTGCAAGAACAAAGGTTGAAGGTTTCTGCTCCCGAGCGCCTGAATGAAGTCAGGTGCTTGTATGGTGACAGGCATCCCAGATGAAGGTATTTCCAAGCAGTCTCAAAGCAAGCCTCCACGTCAACAAGTGAGGCGCCTGTGCTGATACAGGCGCCCCAGTTGACGGGATAAGCGCTGGCCAAGTCAACGGATATAGATTCGCGCAGAAAAGGCCACATGTCAGGCACCTCCTTCAACACAGGCCCAAGCAATTACTATATAAAGGGTCAAGCAATTACTTGTAAAAGAAATTCTTTTTCTAGAAATACAGCATGCCTTGAAACAAGCACCTTTTGTTCCAAGGGATGATAGAATTGGTAACCTTTCGTTTCCTTAGGGTATCCAATAAATAGACATTTATCAGACTTAGCATCCAATTTGTCTGATACAGTCCGCTTTACATAAGCAGGACAACCCCATATCTTTAGGTGAGATAAATGAGGTTTCTTACTATTCTATGTCTCATATGGAGTAGCAGAGACTACCTTGGTTGGGACTCTGTTTAGCAAGTAAACAGCTATCTTAAGCGCATAACCCCAAAAGGATTTTGGAAGAGTTGCATGATTCATCATAGATCTAACCATGTCCATCAAGGTTCGGTTACGCCTCTCAGATACACCATTATGCTGTGGTGTATACGGCGGAGTCCATTGAGACAATATCCCATTGTCCCTAAAATAATCTTGAAACTCTTGACTTAAGTATTCACCACCCTAATCGGATCAAAGTATCTTAATACTTTTGCCAAGCTGTTTCTCTACTTCATTTCTGAATTCTTTGAATTTCTCAAAAGCTTCAGATTTGTGTTTCATTAAGAACACATACCCGAATCGTGAGTGATCATCAATAAAGGTAATGAAGTAGCTATAGCCTCCTTGTGCAAGAGTTGACATTTGTCCACATACATCAGTATGTATTAGACCAAACAATTCTCCCACTGGTTTACCTTTTCCGAAAAAGGGTAATTTGGCCATCTTGCCTTTTAAGCATGATTCGCATGTATCAAATGAACCGGGTTCAAATGATTCCAGAATTCCACATCGGTGTAATTTGGTCATGCGTTTCTTGCTTATATGGCCAAGATGACAATGCCACGTGTAGGAGTCTATTTGATTATCTATTCGAGCACGTTTGTTGCTAACTTCGATATTGAAAATGTCACCGAATAAATCTAACGTGTAGATACCATTGCATAAAGTTTCGGTCCCATAAAGAACACCATTTAAAGTTATATAACAGCAATTATTACTAAAAGTTAAATGGTAACACTTTTCATTCAAGCATGAAATAGATACAATGTTCTTTATTAACGAAGGAACAAAATAACAATTATCCAATTCTAAGACAAGTCCAGTAGGGAGCTTTAGCAAATATGTTCCGATGGTAATAGCAGCAAGCTTTGCTCCATTTCCAACTCGCAAATTCGCTTCTCCCTTGACGTGTCTTCTTCTATTCCTTAGCCCTTGTATGTCATTACATATATTGAGCTACACCCAGTATCAAGTACCCAGGTGTACGAGGAAATAGAGTGACATTCAATAACGAAGATGACTGAAGAGGATGGGGCATTGGATGCCTTCTTCTTCAAGGACTCAAGATAAACCTTGTAGTTTCTTCGCCAGTGGCCCTCCATGCCACAATGATGGCAAGTGCCTTTTGGTGCCTTTTCAATCCTTTTGTCATTAGATAACTTATTGGTGTCCAAAATGGAACGCAAATTCAGAGAAGACATTGTTGGATCGAGAGACACGATAGAGGAGGGGTGAATATCGTAAAACGTTCGGATTAAAGTTAGAGCAATTACGCAGCGGAAATTTAAATCAAACACACGCAAACACCAAGGTTTTTACTTGGTTCGGAGTCGCGGTCGGCTCCTACTCCAAGGCCCACGGTCGTTGACCGTTTACTATGGGCAATTCTATATGTGCGTAAAACAGTTTACAGAGAGATATTACAAAAGTAGTATAGTAAACTTAAAAACAGCTCTTCTTTATCGACGTCCAGTGTAAATTGAATTTTCGGGATAGAGGGACGTCGTCGGCGCTTGTATCTCGAGTTGGGAGGTTTCTGGAGTAGAGCGCAGAAGCAGAAGAGCGTAGGAGCGTTTGAAAAATTGTTGTTCAAAGTCTTGGGGTCGAGGGCCTATTTATAGCCCCTGGGGGCGCCCGGAACGTCGGGGGCGCCCCCCACGTGTCAGCTGATCCGAGTTCTTCTCGGTCAGCTCTGATCCCTTCAAACTCGGGATCATATCTTGACTGGGGCACCCGGGACGCTGGGGGCGCCCAGATTGACCGGGTCAGACTTTTATCCTGTTGGCTTCTCGCTGGCTTGCTTCGTTCACTTGAGCTAGGGGCGCCCGTGACGCTGGGGGCGCCCGGGAGCATGGGGGGCGCCCAGGAGCACGGGGGCGCCCCGCCCATAAGCTTTCGAAGCACTCCTTTTGCTTCATGTGTTTTGTGTTCACCTTGGAGGCGCCCGGGACACTCCGGGCGCCCTGGTCAGCTGCTGCTTCACTCCTTTGAGGCTCTCTGAGCTGCAGACACTCGTTCCTTCGGTCCTACATCCAGGGTTAGTCTAAAACAACATGAAGCAATTTATGTGTTAGTTTTATACAGCCTCAGCTGTCTTGGTTCTAACTTTGGGTCTCCCAAATGGAACCCTAGGTCGAACCGACGCCTACTGTTCCCTCAACGGGGAACGCGTCCTCACCTACTCCTCTCGGGAGAATGTACCTGATGCCAACTGGCTCCTCCGGTTGGACTTTTGCCCAGCAGTCCTTCGCCAGGTGCCTAGCTGTCCTTTGCCAGGTCTTTAGTACCAAGCTGCCCTTCGCCTGGTGCCTAGCAGTCCTTCGCTAGGGCTTTGTATCCTGGCATTTCTTCGCCAGGTGCCTAGCAGTCCTTCGCTAGGGCTTTGTATCCTGGCATTCCTTCGCCAGGTGCCTAGCAGTCCTTCGCTAGGGCATTGCCTGTACACTTGAGTAACATGTTAGATAAACATTATACCTTAACTTTTGAACCCTTTTGCCATTATCAAAACACAGGTTCGACTTGGGTGCATTCTGTACCAACAATCTCCCCCTTTTTGATTTATGGCAATCCTGGTTCAAAAAGTTAAGTTAATCAGAACAAGTAAAATGAAATTTTATTCCCTCCCCCTGGAAGGAATCTCCCACTAGATTTTTCAAAAGTTCATGGGGTTTTTGAAAATAAAGTCTAAAGTTTGATTTAATTTTACTTAGAACAATTTTCAATAGAACTTTAAAGTCATATTTTCCAAAACAAGTTTTGTTGTGCACTTTGGAAAATTTATACTTAACCTAAGTACTAAGAAAGATTTTTAAACCTTTGAAGTACTTAGAAAAAATTTGAACACTTTGAAGTTTTGAAGTACTTGGAAAAATTTTGAAAACTTTGAAGTTTTGAAGTACTTGGAAAAATTTTGAAAATTTTGAATTTTTGAAGTACTTGGAAAAATTTTAAAAATTTTGAATTTTTGAAGTACTTGGAAAAATTTTGAAAATTTTGAATTTTTGAAGTACTTGGAAAACTTTTGAAAATTTAAGTTTTGAAGTACTTGGAAAACTTTTCAAAATTTAAGTTTTGAAGTACTTGGAAAAATATTGAAAATTTAAGTTTTGAAGTACTTGGAAAAATTTTGAAAACTTAAGTTTTGAAGTATTTGGAAAAATTTTTGCAAACTTAAGTTTTGAATACTAAAAAAAACTTAGTATTAATTACTTTTTGAATAAAGGATAGAGTTTGAAATTTTGGATTTAGAAAAAAAAATTTAGAAAATTTTTTTTAAACTCTCCTTTCCTATCTCTCCCCCTTTGCCATATATCAAAAATAAATAAATACAGCAGAAACAGGATAATTAAATTGCATAAAAGCAACTAATAATTTTCATAATTTGTTGTACTGAGCCAATTCAGGATATGAACTAAACCAAATCAGTTTCTTTTAGGGTCTTGTCTAACCCAATTAGCTACTTACTAACTGCTATAAGCAGTAATTTTCGCTGGGGTTAGTCAAGTTAAGTGTTCTGTTCAAGTTAGATTTTCTAAACTTGACACTTAACTTGATTACTGTGTAGGTTGTATTTAGTGCCCTAATTACTGCAGATGCACTGACTTAAAGCATCTTGAATTAAGGCAAAGACCTAAGCATCTCAACCCATTCTAGGTTATCAATCAAAAGTACCCTAAGGTGCTTGTGAGATGCTGGCTTCTAAACTATAGGTGCATGCATTTCTAGGGTTAGGGCCTAGGCTAAGTCCATTTGCGACCATTTACCTTACAGAATTCCTCGAACCGATGATTTTCAAATTCTCCCCCATGGTCACTCCTAACTTTTTTTGATTTTAGTATCGTTTTGATTTTCAATTAACTTATAGAATTCATTAAGTAGGTTTAGGGTTTCATCTTTGGTCTTTAGAAACCTAACCCAAGTAAACCTAGAATAATCATCAACTATTCCTAAGTAGTACCGGTTTCCGCTTAGTGACTTGGCTCCATGTGAATCAAATAGGTCAAGGTGCAGGAGCTCAAGTGTGGTTTGAGTTAGATCAGATTGAGTTAGTTTGTGATTAGATCTGATTTATTTACCTTGATTGCAAGATTCACATATTAGGTTTTCATGATTTTTAATCTTGGAAATACCTTTAATTAGGCCAAGTTGGGTGATTTTTGAAATAGTTCTTAGGTTGGTGTGACCTAGTCTCCTATGCCAGAGGTTTGATTGTTCTAACTGAGTTAACATGCATTTAGGTACTATGGGAAGGTTTATAGTGTAAACATTATTTTTTCTAGTGCCCTTAAGCATGATTTCTGAGTCTTGTACGTTTCTAATCAGGCAGTTAGAATTGTTAAAGGTAACTATATAACCAGAATCACACAACTGATTTATGCTAAGCAAGTTAAAATTGAATTGTCAACCAAGAGCACTTTCTTAATAATAAAGTCAGATTTGAGTTCAATATTACCTGACCCAATTACCTTGAGTGTAGCATTGTTGCCAAATGCCACAAAGCCTAGGTTCATGAGCTTGAGTTTGGTGAATTTCAATTTATCTCCAATCATGTGTCTGGAGCAACCGCTATCCAACATCCATTGGTCCAAATCTTTATGTTCCTACACATAAAGAGTTTTGTTGATTTGGATCCAATTAGAATCAGGAATAGCCTAAATTGATTTTCACAGCCTAGTCTGTCTCACCCAAATCTAGGATTATCAATCACGTTAGCCTTACAGGTTTTTTGAGACAGGTTTTGGAGCAATGTGATTCATTTTGAAAATTTTGAATTAATTTAGAAAATAATTGAATTTATTTAAAAATTGTTTGAATCTAAATATAACTGAAAATTTGTGTTAGATTTAAATTTTGCAAAGAATGATTTGAATTTGAATTTCAGAGATTGGCTTCCAGGTCTTGGCGAGGCACTAGGCCTTCTTTGGCCGTAGTCTTATTGGATCATCAACCCTTTCCTTGACAAAGTCTTTCAATGAAATTTCATTTTCAAGATTATTCTTTGAAAAATTCTGGTCTAACTAGTTTGGGTCTTGGATCGGTAGCTTCGGCTAGTTTCACCAGTCTAAAGAGACCAAGTATACTTGACCTTATTAGAATTGGTTTCCCTAACGTACTATCATCTCACCTCCTCCCAATACTATGTTTTCAATTTTCAGTTAAGTTGGTTCAGTCCTTAAACTAATCATTCCTAAATCTAAACATGGTAACTTGTAGAAATTAAGTAAACAATCAATCATGCAAATTACAAGCAAGAATTGAATTTTATCTAACAGCTCCCCCTGGACTAAAGCCACGATAATGGTCTGGCAAGATGTGAATCTTGTCCTTGGGGATCCAATATTGATTTGATCCAGTTTGTTTGTTCAGGCATAGTTTGGGTACCTATGCCTGAACTTTAGGTCTGGACTGGTTCAGTACAGCAATGTAGGATCTTTGTCTAGATTTGGTTCTGTAGCCTAGTCCGGATCGATTTAGAACCGATTTCTGTTTTCCAAGAATCATGTCCAGATTCTTGGAACCAGAAGTAAATCGTTCTAACGCTGATCTAAGATCCTTAACCTGAGTTTTCAGGGAGGAGTTCTCTTTCTCAAGTTTTTCAACTTGAGTAGAGGTTCCTTCTTGAACCTTCTCAGTTAAGGGTTTAGGGTCAGCTCCCTCTTTCAGGAGTTTTATTTCCTGTCGGAGGGATTCGATTCGGAGTTTAGCTTTCGCCAAATCTCGAGAGAGATAAGAGATTAATTCATTTAATTGACTTCTAGTAAAACCACTTACCTTGATTTCACCTTCCTTTGAAAATGTCAATCTGCCGTCGTCCTGTTCTAACTCTGACTCGGTCTCGACTTCTTCTGAGGCGGTTAGTACGAGTAGGTTCGATTGTGGGATCTCTTCTTCTTCGGAGAAGGAGGACTCGTCCCACGTTGCTTGAAGTGCTTTCTTTTTCCTTGTCTTTTTTGCTTCCTTCAAGTTAGGGCATTCGGTCTTGTAGTGGCCCTTCTTCTTGCACTCGTAGCAGGTCACGTTGGGCTTGCTCTTTTCATTTGCGGGTTCAGTTGGTTCATCCTTTCTTCGGCTGGCTTTCCTTCTGTTGGTTTGGTTTTTTAATTCCTTGTAGTAGTTTCTTGCCAGTCGGACCAGCTTTGGTCGATCTCCTTCGTCTTCAGAGTCTGAGTCTGATTCAGACTCAGATGTTGGTTGAGGTTTCTTCTTGGATCTCTTTTCAAATTTACCTGCAATAAAGGCAATGCCTTTCTCGGCCAGGGTGCAGTTAGTCTGCTCATGTAATTCTAATTCAGAGAATAATTCATCTAATTTAATTTTTGAAAGGTCCCTTGAAACCTTGTATGCATCTACCATAGATGCCCACAAGGTATTTCTCGGGAAAGCATTTAAAGCATACCTTATTAGGTCACGATTTTCTACCTTGTGACCGATGGTGTGTAGTCCATTCATTAATTCTTGAATTTGGGCGTGAAGTTGAGCTGCTGTTTCGTTGTCGGTCATTTTGATCGTATACAGCTTGTTCAGGAGCAGATCTCTCTTGCTGATCCGAGTGTCTGATGTTCCTTGGTGCAACTCGATCAGTTTCCCCCACAGCTCCTTGGCACTGTTGAAAGGACCCACCCGGTTCAGCTCTTCTTTTGTTAAGCCGCATTGGAGGGTCTGGGTCGCCTTTGCATCAGCTTCAATTTTCCGTTTAAGAGCGGTGTCCCACTCCGTGTAGGTTTGAGGTACTCCTGCATTTTTCGGAATCTCCAGTTCGGACTGGATGATTATCCACATGTCCACCTGAGTTTTCACGTGGACCTCCATTCTGCTCTTCCAATAGGAGAAGTCCTCCCCACTGAAGAGAGGTGGTCTTGCGGTGCTGAAGCCTTCTTGGATGGCCATTTATCTGAAACGAAGAAAAAGAGAGAGAAATATCCCAAGACTTGGTCTTGGATTAGTAGTGCGGGATAAAGGAAAAAATATTTATCGAGGGGTGTTGCACCAACCTCGATTAACAAAACAAATTTTGAAAAAAATATTAAAAAGATTAAAAAAATTCGAAAAATTCTCAAATTGGTGGTTGCACCAAATTTGAGCTTCCCCGCTCTGATACCACTAGTTGGATCGAGAGACACGATAGAGGGGGTGAATATCGTAAAACGTTCGGATTAAAGTTAGAGCAATTACGCAGCGGAAATTTAAATCAAACACACGCAAACACCAAGGTTTTTACTTGGTTCGGAGTCGCGGTCGGCTCCTACTCCAAGGCCCACGGTCGTTGACCATTTACTATGGGCAATTCTATATGTGCGTAAAACAGTTTACAGAGAGATATTACAAAAGTAGTATAGTAAACTTAAAAACAGCTCTTCTTTACCGACGTCCGGTGTAGATTGAATTTTCGGGACGGAGGGACGTCGTCAGCGCTTGTATCTCGAGTTGGGAGGTTTCTGGAGTAGAGCGCAGAAGCAGAAGAGCGTAGGAGCGTTTGAAAAATTGTTGTTCGAAGCCTTGGAGTCGAGGGCCTATTTATAGCCCCTGGGGGCGCCCGAAACGTCGGGGGCGCCCCCCCCCCCACATGTCAGCTGATCCGAGTTCTTCTCGGTCATCTCTGATCCCTTCAAACTCGGGATCAGATCTTGACTGGGGCACCCGAGACGCTGGGGGCGCCTGGATTGACCGGGTCAGACTCTTATCCTGTTGGCTTCTCGCTGGCTTGCTTCGTTCGCTTGAGCTAGGGGCGCCAGTGACGCTGGGGGCGCCCTGGAGCATGGGGGCGCCCGGGAGCACGGGGGCGCTGATAAGCACCATTTTATTGATTATTTTAATTGCTAAAATCCATGTTTGACCCATGTTTTTATTGCTTAATTATGATTTTACCCTAGGTTTTGGAACTTTATCTCATTTTGGACTTAATTGCAAAATTACACAATTTTTGGATTATTTGGCCACTAATTTTCTGATATATTTTTGTAGGCAAGAAAGGATCCTGGACCTAGGGCATATTGGGTCAAACTTGAGTCGGATGTGAACCGGATCGAATTATCAAGCCTACGATTAATCCGGGCCGTCCGATTCAAGAGCGGCTAGATCTGAGCCATCCGGGACGATCTGAAGCAATCCGAGCTAGGGTTAGGGTTGATCAAGCTCTATGATCAAGATCTGAAGGTTTCATCCCAATCAGAGCTAAATCAACCGTTGGATCAAGTAAGGAGGGCTCTAGAGCGTCCATTCACAGATAGAGTTGATCTGGACCATCCGTTGCACATCTGGAGGATCCGAGCTACCACAAGGCAGATCCTAACCCCAGATTATCATCATAAAAGTTTGGCTCCAATCAGACCAAGATCTACCGTTGGATCTCCTCCGATTAATCTGAGCCGTCCATTTGTTTCTATTTAATCAGAAACGCAGCCACATTTCCGCTCGTCGCGTCTCCGCCGCTGTTCTTCGTTTTCTTCGTTTCTTCTTCAGTTTCTTAGCTAGATTTCTCCATCCAAGAGGCGCGGCCACTCGATCCTTCATTAGAACAAGTGTTAGGTCAATGGGGAGAGTTCACTGAGATGTTTCCAGCTTGAATCTTGCCCAAGACAGAGTTTCGTGAGGTTTCAAAAGTTCTATCAATCGATTTCAACAAACTCAGCTGTGCACCATCGCCACTGCATCCGAGCTAGCCGGAGGGGTTCCCTGGATGGCTTGGAGCGTTCCCAAATCATTGTCGCAATCCACCACAGCTAGGTTGAAGAATCGATTGCTATTTTCAGTTTGAGCATGGTTCGAATGGATTTGATCGCAGTGACAGATTTTCCACCGATTTGCTGAGCTTGCGGGTTCGAGTCTCACCCTTGCGTGACGAACAAGGAGCACTTGAGCTTAGGGAGTGATTGAGTTTAGATTTACTTAGTTAATTCTCAGTTTTCTAGCTGTAATGTTAATTCTGCCGCAATTTCAAATTATGCATTGTTTGTTTCTGCTGTCTTAGTGGTAAATTGAGTTGTTTGGTTTCATTAGGGCTGTAATTCTTAGAGCTAAGTAGTTTAACAATTTGCTTAGTGGACAAATAGATCAAATTTCATCTCAATTTCTGCTTTTAGCTTGCGTGCCATTTTGTATTGCTGCGTATCAAATCCTTCCCCTGCGTATCCACTTCATTTTCTGAACTTAGTTCAGTTACAATTCTTACACCTCATTTCTGCACTTGGTTAGTTATAATTCCTGCAATTAGTTCAGTTGTTGTTTTCAGTTACCCCTTTGTATCCATTTCATTTCTGCAAGCATTGATTGTGGTTTCGGCATTGAGTATAAGTGAACAGCTGTTTCTGAGTTTTCTTTGAGTATTGATTGTAATCTCTGCAGCTGGTTTAGTGAGTTTCAACACTCGGTTTGTCACCAGATTTCTGTATTCGAATTGTTGATGCATTTGTTCACAATCATGTTCTGCAATTCTGAATTCCATTCTTCATTCAGTTGTGTTTAAATTTGTCAACTTCCATTCTGCAATTTTGAGTTCATCACATCCGAAGCTAGCTTAAAGCATTGGACTTCAGTGCTTTGCTGAACTTTTCATCCTCTATGTTGCAGCATTCGAATTCTGAAAGTTGGAAATTCAGCTCTGCATTCCTGAAATTCATTTCTGCATAAAAACTCTGCTTTCCTGCATTTCTTGATTGCGTGAGGGCTGTTCTTGAGTGATCAACAGCTAGTTTCTGAATTCCATTAGTTTATTGCATATCACTTCACTTAGAGTTCTTACACTTCAGCTGAATGGATCAATTTATCTAGGAATTGACAGTTTACAATTTCTGTATTTGGCAGTAGCTCTCGGCACAAGAAAATCTTCTTAAGTATCAAGTTTCTTTATCCTTTTCACTATGTTTCAAAGGAAATTCTAGCATTGTTTTGTGCCAAGTTGAATGTAAATTTTAATGTGTTTTTAAGCTTGAAATCAACTTCCTACGTAGTCAGCTCGGTTTTAAATTGAAATCTCACAATTTCAGCAAGTTAAGTTTGCAATTTCTGCACTTGTATCAAGAGGAGGTTTAGGCATTGTTTATCTCAGTTGGGTATCAAGTTTGTAAATGGCTTGCATTTTGTATCAAGTTTAATGTTCATATCTGCAATTAGATCGTTGTATTATGCATGAGTAACAGTTGAAGATTCAGCCCATTGTATCGAGTGTGGTTGCCTTGGTTAATTCGGATTTCTATTGATTGAGTGTTAAATGCCATCACTTGTTTAGTCATGAGTTAAGTCTGCCTTCTTCTCATTTCATTTTCATTCCTAATCGCAATTCAAACCCAAATTCTATTTGAAACCCGAAAATTCACAAACGACACCTAAATATAAGCGCCAATCAAACAACGTCAACTAGCCCCGAGAAAAATACGACCTGTGGCCCCTATATTACATTTTCAGATTTTGATTGTAAAAAGGGTTTCCAGCTATTCATTTATAAATTCTAAATTTGATAGCCCACATTCGTGACACATAGTTTGGGCTTGTCAAATTTTTGGCGCCGTTGCCGGGGAAGCAACTAGTTGATTTGTTTGGTTTTTGCTTGTATACTTTTTGATATATCATTGGGTTCTATTTTTTGTTGCTTATTCTTTTGTATACGGGTACTGCCATTTTTCTTGTTTGTTTTGTGACAGGGGTGCAAGTTCAAAATGTTTTCATCCACTTATCAGCAGTCGTGTCCACACTTTCAGCAGACCCAGCAAGAATTCCAACAGCCCTATTCTAATTTCCAGCAACCAAATCAGTTTTTGCAGCCACCACAACAATTTCAACCGGATTTCCAGCCAATTCAACCAATTTTCCAGAATTTTCAGAATGGGCAGCCCCAATTTCAAAGTTTTTAGCCCCAAATTCAGCAATTTCAGCCTAACTTTCAGCCACCTTATCAACAAGATCCATCGTTTTTTCAAGGAATTCAGCAAGGGTTTTCAGATAATTCGAATTTCCAGCAACCATGTCCATTACCGCAGCAATTTCACCCTTGCAACCAGAATTTTCAGCCCAACCAATTTCAGTATTCACCACCACAAATTCAACCTCAGATACAAGAATTCCAGGGCTACAATTTTCAACAATTTCCACCAAGTGGTGAACCAACTTTTCAGCAGTTTAATCAGTCTGTTCAACCATTTGATCAACCCCCACAATCTCAATTTCTACAAATGTGTCAACAAGAGCTTCAAAACCTCGAAAGGCAAATGAAACAAGTGGCTAATGATTTGAATCAGATAAAAGCCCAAAGAGCAGAACAATTAGCTTCTCAAGCTATTCTTAATTCTGAGAGCCCCGGAGTTGGATTTATATCAGTTCAAGGTGACCCTAGCGCATGGCCAAGTCCTTCTTCAAGTAATCTTGCAAATTTAGTAGAAGAAGAAGAAGAAGAATACATTAAAGTCTGGGCACCTACAACATGCATTCCTCCGGAGATTCCTACTCAAAATCCATTGCCAAATTTTTCAGCTCCAGAAGAAGAAATTGAAGCTCCACAGGACCATTCTAGACTTTTATTTTCTGATGATAGCCTTAATGATGGTCCTAATTTTTCTGACACTGTTGTTGCAGATATTACAGGAGAAGCATGCAGAGGAGATGATTCCATAGGTGTAGGGGATTGCACTAAGCCCCAGGGACCACCACAAGATTTAGAGAATGAACCAGAAAGTGTAGGGACTTGCATGGTGGAAGCAAGCACCCAAGGATCACCAGTTGATTGTCCACCAGAGTCTGAGGCTGAAGAGGAGCATGTACTTGACCAGCAAGAGGCCATGGATACATCTACCGTTGTAGAACCTCCAGGTATTCTCCAGCACGCTCAGGTAAGTATTTCTCCCCTTTCTTCAGAGAAATTCATTGAGGTACCTAGTGCTGATGTTATTGATTCTGATGACTTTATTGATATACCTTGTGTAGAGATTGTGTGTGAAAATCCAATAGAGGTACCAAACATTGATTTTATTGATCATCATGCATTACTTGACACATCCATTGTAAATATGAATAGTGAAATAATTTTAGAGGCACCCATAATTGATGTAGTTTGTTATGATGAATCTTTAGATACATCTTTTGTGGATATGACTAGTGAAAATTTCTTAGAAGTGCCTGAAATGGATGTTATTTATTTTGATGAATCTCTTGTTATGTCTTATGCTGAAAATGAATGTGAAAAACTTTTGGAAATACCTGATATTGATTTGATTGGCTGTGACACATTGCATGATACACCCTGGATGGAAAATAATTGGGAACTTTCTATTGATGAGCCAGAAATTGATTTCTTTATTTGTGATGAGCTCCTGGATGCAAATTTTGTAGAAAATGATTTTGAAAATTTTATTGAGGCACCACAAATTGATTTAATTGGACATGATGCAGATTTGGATTTATTTTATGCAGAAACTGATACTATTTTATTTCTTTCTGACCCAGCACACTTGAGAGAGGTATTACATATTTTTGCAGGGTCCAGAAGACTTCAGGAGTGGGTGCTCCAACTGAACAGACTCCAGCCTCCTGGAAGGACTTCTGAAGGGCATCAAGAAGGAGGAGATGATCTGACTTTAATTAAAAGCACTCCATCCCTTGAATGGCTCTTGAACCTGAATCGCCTACGGCCACCAGAGCATTATTTTGTAAAGTTCAAGTGTGGGGGAGTCCTATTTCTCCCAGCCACCCAGACTCCTCCACTACCACGGTGGAGGCTACTTCTGGATAGACTCCGCCCACCAGAATAAAGGGGAGTTTGATTTTTCTTACATTTTCTTTTATTGCATTTTTCATTTTCATGCTTCCTAGAATTAGAATTTTCCTTTGAACTGAGTCCTTGTAAATAAATACATGTTATTTCTTTTGTCACTTTTTCTTGCATGAGTAGAAATAAAAGTATCCCTCTAGGTTTTCTCCATAGCATTTTAGAGTCTTTTGAAAATAAGTTAAATTTGGTTGTCAAAACATAGGGTTTGAGTTCATGGATGAATTCTTGGATGCTTGAGTACTACTTTGCTTTAGATTCTTAATTGAAGATTTGAGATGAAGTATTTTTGCCTAGTGAGAATTAGCCTTACTTTTGTGATACGCATATGTCATTGTGCTCTAGAACTTGCTTAGGTTCTTTCAAAACCATATTTCAATGATTGGATCATATCTATAGAAGCTAATCACTTTGTTTACCTTTCCATATCCATTTTAGAAGAAAATCATGTTCATTCCATTTTTTCTCTACTTATTTCTTACTCTTACCCTCACTTTTCTTTGGACTTGTTGTTTGATATGTTTCTAATGTTATTTTGCCCGAGACGGACAAAGATTTAAGTGTGGGGGAGTGACTAGCTTTTTGGAAAGATTTGGTATCAAGGAGGCACTTCAATTCGAAAAAAAAAAAAATTCATGTGCCAAGTGAGTGAATGTTTGGTGCCAAGAATGAGCAATAGGATGGAAGCAATTGGAGTTCTAGATCCTTTGTCATAAGTTGAAGATTCAAGTGGCAAGCAAAAGGGAGAAAAATTTGCACCATTTCAAAGGAAGAAAAAAAAAATCAGTGCCAAAAAGAAAAGGGAAAAGAGCCATGGAGGATGTTTTGGCCATTTTGTTAGAAATGAAGTTGTAGCTGTTGTGCCAAGGGAGTGTTTTCTGTTCAGCTTGCCGAGTGCTGGAATTTGAAGGCCATCTGAAGACAAGCTGAATTGAAGCTGAAGCCCAGCTGGAAAAAATCTGAAACTTATGTAGAAATCAGTACCAAGAAAAAAAAATGCAGAAATCTAGTTTTCAACAGAATTGCCGAATGTTTCCAGCTGAATTCAACTTCTTGGGAGCAGATTTTAAACTGCTGAATGAGAGAAACATGGCTGGGATCTGAATTCGAAGGCTGATTTGAATGAAAAAAAAAAAGAAAAAAAAACAAAACAAAATCTGCAGCTGAGCAGATTTGAAACTTGAGCAGTTTGGGCACAATTTTGTATCAATTTCAAGTTGAATTGTGCTTCCATCAAATCAGCAATGCCTTGCTGAAATTAGACAAAACTGGCAGAGAGGCTTTTGACTGGACTAAACCTCATCGGAGCAGGATTTAAATTGCTGAGTGAAATCGACAGTGAAGTGAAGTATAGGAAAGCAAAGTGCCATGATCTCAAGTGAAGAGAAGCTGTGAAAAGTCTAAAATCTGTGCAGTTTGTGCAGAATAGTGAGCTAAAGTGAGCTGAACTGATCGGAACTAAACTGGGATGCAATGGATTTTGCCAAGAACTCAGATCAAACCACTCGACAGATCAGAAATGTTGAGAGTGTAGGCTGCGAGTGCAGTTTGTATCAAGATGAAGCAGTTTTTGGATTTTCCTGGGCTGTGAATCAAGGAACTTGGTATATAAGTGCATCAAATTTGTCTCAAGGATATCCACTGCTAATCAGAACAAGAGAAGTGGCTGCTGGATGGTCAAATCAGAACAGAAAAAAATTTGCAGCTAAGTAAGAAAAAAAAAGAGAAGAAGAAGAACAAAGTGGGCACATAATGAGTTGTTGGCATTATGATACTAGTGAAGATAATCTTATCCACGTTGAAGATTTGCTCCATTATATTCTGATTTCAGTAGAGGAAAAAAAAAATTCAGAAAAGGAAAAGGAAGAAACAAATTGGCACGGAAGGGGAAAAATTGGCACGAAGGAGAGGAATTCTTTTCATCAAATTTTAGAAGGATATTGCAAAGATACACTCTACCACACTTTGGACTTCATTATATGGACTGAAAGGAGGGCAAAATGCATCAAGAATATCTTTAAGCATTCAAGTCTTCCATTCCATCAAATTTGCTATTTTAATGTCTTCTATTTCATTTCTACCATTTCATATGTCATTTTCCCTTTTGAATAAGCTTTTATAGATGTTGATTCCTAATCATGATTAATGGTGGAGAGTAGATAATAAGCAAGCCTATGGTAGTGCGGGAAGCATGTGTGTTTGAGTGAGCTCCACTTCCATCATCAACTTAGAACTTAGGAGAGAGCCACCCAAAATTTTCCTTGCAAGGCTAGTGATTTTAAATTCATCTCAATGATTCATGATGGATGAAAGGGCTGAGTTGTTGATTTAAGGACAAGATACTAATCCATAGAGCTTAGATTTATGAGAATTGACAACCCTAGGTAATTTCTTTTCATTTGCTTCTAATTATGCTTTAGAAAACCTAAGGGATACTTATTTAGTTGTTTCGCGAGACGCTCAAGGTTAAGTGTGGGGGAGTTGATAAGCACCATTTTATTGATTATTTTAATTGCTAAAATCCATGTTTGACCCATGTTTTTATTGCTTAATTATGATTTTACCCTATGTTTTGGAACTTTATCTCATTTTGGACTTAATTGCAAAATTACACAATTTTTGGATTATTTGGCCACTAATTTTCTGATATATTTTTGTAGGCAAGAAAGGATCCTGGACCTAGGGCATATTGGGTCAAACTTGAGTCGGATGTGAACCGGATCGAATTATCAAGCCTACGATTAATCCGGGCCGTCCGATTCAAGAGCGGCTAGATCTGAGCCATCCGGGACGATCTGAAGCAATCCGAGCTAGGGTTAGGGTTGATCAAGCTCTATGATCAAGATCTAAAGGTTTCATCCCAATCAGAGCTAAATCAACCGTTGGATCAAGCAAGGAGGGCTCTAGAGCGTCCATTCACAGATAGAGTTGATCTGGACCATCCGTTGCACATCTGGAGGATCCGAGCTACCACAAGGCAGATCCTGACCCCAGATCATCATCATAAAAGTTTGGCTCCAATCAGACCAAGATCTACCGTTGGATCTCCTCCGATTAATCTGAGCCGTCCATTTGTTTCTATTTAATCAGAAACGCAGCCACATTTCCGCTCGTCGTGTCTCCGCCGCTGTTCTTCGTTTTCTTCGTTTCTTCTTCAGTTTCTTAGCTAGATTTCTCCATCCAAGAGGCGCGGCCACTCGATCCTTCATTAGAACAAGTGTTAGGTCAATGGGGAGAGTTCACTGAGATGTTTCCAGCTTGAATCTTGCCCAAGACAGAGTTTCGTGAGGTTTCAGAAGTTCTGTCAATCGATTTCAACAAACTCAGCTGTGCACCATCGCCACTGCATCCGAGCTAGCCGGAGGGGTTCCCTGGATGGCTTGGAGCGTTCCCAAATCATTGTCGCAATCCACCACAGCTAGGTTGAAGAATCGATTGCTATTTTCAGTTTGAGCATGATTCGAATGGATTTGATCGCAGTGACAGATTTTCCACCGATTTGCTGAGCTTGCGGGTTCGAGGCTCACCCTTGCGTGACGAACAAGGAGCACTTGAGCTTAGGGAGTGATTGAGTTTAGATTTACTTAGTTAATTCTCAGTTTTCTAGCTGTAATGTTAATTCTGCCGCAATTTCAAATTCTGCATTGTTTGTTTCTGCTGTCTTAGTGGTAAATTGAGTTGTTTGGTTTCATTAGGGCTGTAATTCTTAGAGCTAAGTAGTTTAACAATTTGCTTAGTGGACAAATAGATCAAATTTCATCTCAATTTCTGCTTTTAGCTTGCGTGCCATTTTGTATTGCTGCGTATCAAATCCTTCCCCTGCGTATCCACTTCATTTTCTGAACTTAGTTCAGTTACAATTCTTACACCTCATTTCTGCACTTGGTTAGTTATAATTCCTGCAATTAGTTCAGTTGTTGTTTATCAGTTACCCCTTTGTATCCATTTCATTTCTGCAAGCATTGATTGTGGTTTCGGCATTGAGTATAAGTGAACAGCTGTTTCTGAGTTTTCTTTGAGTATTGATTGTAATCTCTGCAACTGGTTTAGTGAGTTTCAACACTCGGTTTGTCACCAGATTTCTGTATTCGAATTGTTGATGCATTTGTTCACAATCATGTTCTGCAATTCTGAATTCCATTCTTCATTCAGTTGTGTTTAAATTTGTCAACTTCCATTCTGCAATTTTGAGTTCATCACATCCGAAGCTAGCTTAAAGCATTGGACTTCAGTGCTTTGCTGAACTTTTCATCCTCTATGTTGCAGCATTCGAATTCTGAAAGTTGGAAATTTAGCTCTGCATTCCTGAAATTCATTTCTGCATAAAAACTCTGCCTTCCTGCATTTCTTGATTGCGTGAGGGCTGTTCTTGAGTGATCAACAGCTAGTTTCTGAATTCCATTAGTTTATTGCATATCACTTCACTAAGAGTTCTTACACTTTAGCTGAATGGATCAATTTATCTAGGAATTGACAGTTTACAATTTCTGTATTTGGCAGTAGCTCTCGGCACAAGAAAATCTTCTTAAGTATCAAGTTTCTTTATCCTTTTCACTATGTTTCAAAGGAAATTCTAGCATTGTTTTGTGCCAAGTTGAATGTAAATTTTAATGTGTTTTTAAGCTTGAAATCAACTTCCTACGTAGTCAGCTCGGTTTTAAATTGAAATCTCACAATTTCAGCAAGTTAAGTTTGCAATTTCTGCACTTGTATCAAGAGGAGGTTTAGGCATTGTTTATCTCAGTTGGGTATCAAGTTTGTAAATGGCTTGCATTTTGTATCAAGTTTAATGTTCATATCTGCAATTAGATCGTTGTATTATGCATGAGTAACAGTTGAAGATTCAGCCCATTGTATCGAGTGTGGTTGCCTTGGTTAATTCGGATTTCTATTGATTGAGTGTTAAATGCCATCACTTGTTTAGTCATGAGTTAAGTCTGCCTTCTTCTCATTTCATTTTCATTCCTAATCGCAATTCAAACCCAAATTCTATTTGAAACCCGAAAATTCACAAACGACACCTAAATATAAGCGCCAATCAAACAACGTCAACTAGCCCCGAGAAAAATACGACCTGTGGCCCCTATATTACATTTTCAGATTTTGATTGTAAAAAGGGTTTCCAGCTATTCATTTATAAATTCTAAATTTGATAGCCCACATTCGTGACACATAGTTTGGGCTTGTCAGGCGCCCCGCCCATAAGCTTTCGAAGCACTCCTTTTGCTTCATGTGTTTTGTGTTCACCTTGGAGGCGCCCGGGACACTCCGGGCGCCCTGGTCAGCTGCTGCCTCACTCCTTTGAGGCTCTCTGAGCTGCAGACACTCGTTCCTTCGGTCCTGCATCTAAGGTTAGTCCAAAACAACATGAAGCAATAATGTGTTAGTTTTATACAGCCTCAGCTGTCTTGGTTCTGACTTTGGGTCTCCCAAATGGAACCCTAGGTCGAACCTACGCCTACTGTTCCCTCAACGGGGAACACGTCCTCACCTACTCCTCTCGGGAGAATGTACCTGATGCCAACTGGCTCCTCTGGTTGGACTTTTGCCCAGCAGTCCTTCGCCAGGTGCCTAGCTGTCCTTTGCCAGGTCTACAGTACCAAGCTGCCCTTCGCCTGGTGCCTAGCAGTCCTTCGCTAGGGCTTTGTATCCTGGCATTCCTTCGCCAGGTGCCTAGCAGTCCTTCGCTAGGGCTTTGTATCCTGGCATTCCTTCGCTAGGTGCCTAGCAGTCCTTCGCTAGGGCATTGCCTGCACACTTGAGTAACATGTTAGATAAACATTATACCTTAACTTTTGAACCATTTTGCCATTATCAAAACACAGGTTCGACTTGGGTGCATTCTGCACCAACAGACATGATCAGGTGATTATCCTAGAAATACAAATTGAGGTTATGGGATGAGAGTGATAAAGAATGCATCAATATACATTCATTAAATCCTATTTATTTTTCGAATTGAATAACCCTTTTTATCAATTCGGGAGATCGTAGGAACATCTCCAAATAGGTTGATATCCAACCATAAATAAGAACAACCGTAGCTGGGGCCATCAAGTTATTCTTAGCTATGAAGGTAGGTAATTATACCGATTACATATTACATATATGTAACTATCACATTATGCTATCAACTAATTGAATGTTTGCAAAAATCATTGGGTTGTTAACTCGTTAACAAGTATGCAACAATATACATAGCACCCAACTGCACCTCTCTTTACATCGACCTTGGCTGTGGCACAACAAATCGATGCTCCAAGCTTAAGGCTGACCCATTAATCAAGAAATAGTTTTAATATGGTTGGAGCTCATTCAACCGTTTAGTCAGGCTTGGATGTGTCCAACAACCAAAACTAAGGATTGACCTCTTACTCCAACTATATTAATCATAAATTAATTCCATGGTTTGAACATGTTGAGGTTCAAGCTGGGCATGGATGTGTCCATCAACCCAAACGAGAAACAAAACTCCGATTATAACCATATCAATGGAAGGTGTTGGCCTTAATATTTTGTAATGGGTTTTGGGTCTCTTCCTTTTCTTTTAAGCACATTCATGACATATAATTATGTCATGTTCTAACGATTTCCTTAATAAAGTATGTATGTGACTTAATTTATCAAGTCTCATTAATTGAATTAGGAACCGGATTTCCTAATTCTAATTTCACACTTTATTCAAAGAATTATTTTGGGAAACAATTTCCTAAATTGTCATAATCAATTACGGAAATAATATGTTTAAGACTTTGATTTCTCTAAATCAAATCTTATTAAATTAAGAGACAGATTCTCTTAATTCAACCACATATTATTTTCATGAAAATCTTATTTAAGGAAATATACTCTATAGGAAATAATTTTCCTAATTAATTTTGGAGACAATAATATGTAAGAGCATCACCTTATAAATCAAATAAGGAAATTATCGTTTGAGAATCACCTCAAAAATTTCCAAGATTTGATCACATATTTTACTTATGGAAAATTAATATCAATAAATAACTTAATTTAGTCGGCTCCCCGAGGCTCAATCCAAAATAAGAATTTATTGATAATATAATTTAGACGGCTCCCCGAGGCTCAATCCAAATTAAACATTTGACAATTTAAATTCAATTTAGGAAATTTAATTATATCAACTAATTTTAAATTGGACGGCTCCCCGAGGCTCAATCCAAAATAAAGAATTTTGTAAATAATTTAATTTCTAAATATGAATTTAAATGCCAATTAATATTCCCATAATTTGTCTAGACTTTCTTGAAAGAAAGTGTCCAAAATTGCGAGCTTTCCATAAATGGAAAGTTTCCAAAAATAAAAAATTTTCAGAATAATTGTAAGTTTCTGGTACAAAGAAAACTTACGTATTTCCAAAATTGAAAAATTTTCAAAATAGGATATTTCCAAAATTGGAAAGTTTCCAAAAATGGAAAGTTTTCACAATTATCATAAAATTTCAGAAACAGGGATATTTCAAAAGTTTGCGAAATTTCATGAGGATTTCCAAACTTTGAAATTTCTAAATCTAAAATTGACCGTAATTGGAAAGTTTCCATAATTGAAAAATTTTTCAAAATTGAGATCATGACAAAGTTTTCCGCAAAACAATTATATGATTATGTCGAACACTAACCGGCTCTGATACCACTATTGGGACCGGGTTCATGTTGACATGGATGCGGGTTCGTAATTTTAAAATTAATTACGTGCAGCGGAAGGTTTAGCATAAATAATTTCTCAAATTATTTAACCACACATCTAAGCATGCAACCTTATCTTGTGTAGACATGATCATATATTTTAAATTTTGCATAAATGTAAACTAATTTACGTATTACCTCGCGTAACTCGAAGGAAGGGACGAGATCCAACCATAAGCGTCCCTCGGAAGCTCCGCCTCTATTCGCGTCCACGCCGAGTATCTTCGGGATGACTTCGCAAAGCCACGAGTTTCGTGTTCTCAAGAACTACTAGATTCTCCGAGAATGCGACAAGAAACCAAGAGAGAAGTAATCATATCGAAAAAACTCACCACCAAGGTTTGTCGGAATCACAATTCCGGCGAGGAGGAAGATGACTTGCGCCCAATCCCAAGGTGATGATGGCCGGAGAGGAAGATCGTCCCAACGGAAGAACTTCGTTGCCTCGGTGCTTCTCCTTGTGCTCATGGCAAGAAGAAGGGAGAAGAAGGGAGAGGTCAGCCAAGAGAAAGAAGGGAGGAGAGGGAGAGAGCCCAAGCAAGAATACTTTGATTATTTCGAATTAATTCCAAGCCTTGCCTTGGGTCCTTTATATAGTGGTCTCTCAACCGCCAAGTCTCTTTTTTCTTATGGAATAAATTTTCATAAGAAATTTATCATATAAATTTTCTATGACTTATTCCATCATGCCAAGTCTTGATTTTATATCATGGTTAAAATCATATTTTAATTCATGATAAAAATCAACCAAGTCTCTTTTTTTTCTTATGGAATAAATTTTCATAAGAAATTTATCATATAAATTTTTTTATATAAATTTCTTTATATAAATTTCATTATCATGGTAAATCAATCCATGATTGATTTTATAAAATAAACCAATCCATGGTTCATTTTAATTTTCATGAAAAATAAATTTTATATAAATTTCTTTATATAAATTTCTTTATATAAATTTCTTTATCATGGTAAATCAATCAATGGTTGATTTTATAAAATAAAATAAACCAATCCATGTTCATTTTAATTTCCATGAAAAATAAAACAAACCTTGGTTTATATAAAAAATTTATATCATCCATAATTTTATAAAACAAACCACACTTGATTTATTTTATAAATTGAACCAAACAATTTGGTTCCCTCCCTTTGTTGTGGCCGGCCAAGCAAAGAGGGTGGCGACCCTCTTTGGCCGGCCTATCCAGGCCACGCCCCAATGAATTAAACTCATTTAATTCATCTATTAAGTCTTTAAAAGACTTAGGGGGCGTTTGGTTTGTGTCATTTTCCATTTTCATTTTTCAGAAAATCGCATTTTCTAATTTTCTAGAAAATGACTTTTTTTCATTCTCCAGTTTTCTAGAAAACGGTATGTTTTTTTCTGGAAAACAAAGCTGGAAAATACAAACCAAATATGTTTTCCAGAAAACCACATTTTCTACAGAAAATGAAAATGGAAAACAGACTGAAAAATGGAAACCAAACGCCCCCTTAGCCATTTTACGCTTCCGATGCGTCTCTGAAAAATTCAGATTTGACTTATCGTTTGGCTCAACCAAACCTAATCTCTCTTAATTGGAAAATCCAATTTTCAACTCATTTTAAATCCCTCGGATTACTCGTAGTGCGTGTGACTAAATAGGCTTTCGATTTATGTTGGTCGTCTATAATTAACCAATTATATAACGATCATGAGTGGCACCTAGTAGTACATCATGATCCCCAATTAATCGAAAGATCAACGGTTGACCTCAGAAACAATTCTGAAACCCTTCAGCAGCTATAATGAATCGTGCCCCATTCCCTTCACCATCTTATACCCACTTGGTTTAGGACATGGTCTATGTGTGTCAGTCCCCACTAGGCTGACTACGTCACACCTAGCCCAAGTAACATTTTCTCGTCCTACGGATTCTAATTACTCTCATGTATCTAAGAGATTCATACTCTGAACATGTCATGCTCTGGCCAGAGGCTTCAAGTAACAATCCGACGATAGGCCTTGGGTATACATCTCCTCGCAAGGAGTGGTGAATCCTTTGTAGGCTGTTCAAACATCTTCGGGCACTTCAGCTTATACCCAATCATCCTGGGTCTACACCTCCTTGGAGATGCTTGCTTAAGATGTCAAAGTATAAGTCTCCATGACCAAGATGACTTGAACACCGCAAGTCAAAGGAACATCGCACTTAAGCTGCAGTAAGAACTTCACTAACATGTCTATATGTAGACTACCATATGAAGTTTTACAGCCAGTCACTCTAATGAACTAGTTCCCTTAACTAGCATTCATGTTTATCTCCGGACATCCCAATGTCACCAGCCAGTGAGAATCAGTCGATTAGAGAATAACTCATGCTAGTCTCAACAGAATTGATAGTGTCTATTTTTATTAATTCATCGACTAGGGACAATTTCAATACTTCACAATTGCACATATAGAAATAATCACTAGTTGTGAATTCATCACAAATTCACTCATGCTGTGAATTGTATTGCGGACATTCACTAAATATTAAGATCTCAATCAAATATATAAACATGTATACTCAAATAGTGAATATTCATTTATTAAAATAAATGATTACAATCATAAGGCAATTGCCTTAGGACAGTTTTCTCATATCACTAACACATTCCTCGTGCGAGGGAACAGTAGGCGTCGGTTCGACCTAGGGTTCTATTTGGGAGACCCAAAGTCAGAACCAAGACAGCTTAGGTTGTAAATAATGGCTAACATGTTTGCTTCTTTTTGTTTTGGAACTAACCTTGGTTGCAGGGATCGAAGGACTGGTTTTCTACAGCTGAGGCGCCTCAATAGAGTGAGGCGCATCACTGGGGTTAGGCACCCGTATGGATACGGGTGCCCCAGTTGAAGGCTAAACCAAAGAAAGTGAAGCAAAACTGCGATGAAGCCTCTAGACATACTCAACTCAGGCGCCTGGGACCATACGGGCGCCCCTATCAGCTCAGGCACCCCTGTGACGATGGATAAGCGCTGACCGAGCCTGCGGATAAAAGATCGCGCAATGTAGGCGCCCCCATCGACACAGGCGCCCCCATGGGTGCTATAAAAGGGGGTTCACCCCCAAGTCTTCGAAGAACATCGCTCTCAATGCTCCAAGCACTTTCGTTCAAGCGCTACACTCCGACAAACTCCGACTTCGAGATTCCAGCGCCGCCGATGACCCTCTGCTCCGAAATTCGATCCACCTCGGGCGTTGGTAAATTTAAATTACGAAAGTTTTGTTAATTCAATTTCCAATTCTATATCTATACTGTCAAGTTGTAAAAGATTTTTCGAATATAGAATTGCCCAAAGTAAACAGTCAAGGACTATGGACCTTGGAGTAGGAGCCGACCGCGACTTTGGACTAAGTAAAACCAACCTGTGTTCGCGATTGGTTTATTATTTTCCGCTACGTATTTTCTCTATTTTTCTGAAAAATTTGGTCTCGATGTTCACCCCCACCCCCCCCTCTATCGTGTTTCTACGATCCAACAACTAGTCGACTGCACGGAAAAATCAGTTGACTGATCTTTCTATGCCCTCAACCAGACAACTGATCCCATACCAGACGGCTGGTAAAACCCTAAATCTAGAGTTTTTATTCCCGAGTATATAATTTACTCGCACTTGGACCCTCATGAATCACTTAACCCTTCATCGCAGCCTTAACCTGTTACCTTCAAGCCTTCTTCACTTTAGCACTCATCCCTCGGATGCATACAAGCTCACGGTTCGTGCTCATGTCATCCTTCGTGTATGGCTTGACGTGTGCCTCCCTCAGCTCATCGTTGCTATCATATCCACGGTCCTTTGGATGCTCCATCGTTCACTGGACCTGAAGCCATCAATCTAAGTCATATGTATATCTTGTTAGGATGTATACTAAAAGCCTTACTTTTATATGGACATCTATATTTTCAAATGAGAATCACATGATCACTATTTGCATATTTATATTAGTTATGTGTATATTGTCTAATACTTTACATTGTAGATAACATAGTGTGTGGTGTCACACAGAAGATCATGTTATCAGTCCCTTGTAAAGTATAAGTAGAGGCTCACAACCGTGATAGATTTGGATAAACCATCGGGATGGTTGTAGTGTAATTTGGTATTGGTTTGTCTTAACCATAAAATTACACTAGTGTACTTTGTGTGTATTGAGCAGGACTGACATAGAGGTGATTCAATTTATACTGACTTTATAATTGAATCAGACCTCAGTTATTATGGAGTATATGCTCTTAATCCCGATATAATAACGGGCACATGCACTTAATATTTATTTCTTTGATTTACCAATGGGCAAG
This sequence comes from Boesenbergia rotunda, assembly GCA_024364735.1. Lineage (NCBI taxonomy): Eukaryota > Viridiplantae > Streptophyta > Magnoliopsida > Zingiberales > Zingiberaceae > Boesenbergia > Boesenbergia rotunda. The sequence continues at coordinate 89,777 of JAGFNQ010002959.1, read as the reverse complement.
ATTTATATGTTAAATCGATAGGCCCAGTAAGTTTGGAAATAATATTATTTACATGGTGTGCTGTTGATTATAGAAGGAAACCGTGTCATGGTGAGTCAGGTTGATGATGTCCCCTTGAGGAGCTCATAAAGCTCATCATGTTAAATCCCATAGGTAAACTTGGTCCGACATGATGATAAGGTTGAGTGATACTACTCAAGGAGTTAGATGTTAATTAATTAAATTGTCAGTAATTTAATTAATTAACGGGCATTCGATATCTTAAACACAGGGAGATTCTTGTACTCATAATAGGTGGAGCTCATATTTAATTATGGGGGTTAGTGAAGTAGATCAATGAGGATCCTTTAGTGGAATGGATCTTCATTAATGGATGGGGCCTTGATCCATTAGGTGGCCAAGACCGAACTCCTCCTCATGGTCCCTATTATAGCCCTATATATACCCCATGGTGTCATGAGACCAGGGCATACTATTGTAGAGAACCCTAGAGCCTCTCTCTCTTTTCTCTCATCTTCTCTCTCCTAGGGTAATTTGTGACGCCGGCTTAACGAGGAAGAAGGGGCTCGGTGAGGGTTGAGAAGGGCTTTGGTTTCTTCCTCCTCCCTTGGTTCCCTTCTCCTTTCCTCCCCTAAGGGCGTGCACAAGTTAGAAGGAGGAGAAGTGGTCGTCGGCGGCACTTCTTGGAGCTTGAAGTTGGCTGGAGGCAAGGAGAAGGAAAGAAGGAGAGTTGCGGTTTGGATTGGCTTCATCTCTTCTTCTTCTTCTTGTACTCCTTCTTAACCTTGTTCTCCCCTTCCTCTTCGGCGTGCGTGAGCTGGGAGCAAGGAGGAGGAGCGGCTCAAGCATCCAAATCCAGGGCTTTAGCCGGCGGCAAGGAAGAAGGGTCCCTAGGGTTTTTCGACCAAGCTAGGGAGACGAGAAGACGAGCGCCTTGGTGACTTTGGTTCTTGGTAGATCGTCACCCACACAACATCCATGAAGGGGAGGGTCATACAGTAGACGATCGCGAGGTAAATGAGAAGTATATCTTCTCTCATGGCTCCTTTGATCTTGTTTATTCTTGTTTAATTAATTATTTGATTTTTGTTCATCATTTTATGTTGATAATAATCTTGGACCCCGATGATAAACACAAAAATCGGTTATCCACTCATCTTCTATTCTGCGGCTAATCAGTTGGACGAGATTGATCGCTAGAACAACACGTTTGTTCAAGCGGTCACTCAAATCGGTTAGCACGATGATGAGATGGTCGTTTGGAAAATAAGTCTCCATTCGAATTGAAAAATTTTAATTCGTGGACATGGAGAGGTTTCCATGCGTGACCCGGAATCTCCGTGGGGAAACCCAACATATCCTACAGAACATGAACACTCAAATACATATATCAAATATAAGGGTGAACCTAACTTAAATCTTTTGCCCAAATATCAAAATATATGTTCCCACGGACCATAGATTGCCTCAATAATCTCCTCCTTTTTTATGTTTGACAATATATTTAAGTTAGGGAAAACAAATAGCAAATAAACATGCTAATAAACTAGACTTACGTTGCCAAATCTATACCTTGGACATACACCGCCAATGCATATGCAAATGCAATGCAAATAATACATGGAATCCTATCACAAGGATCCCCATACCTAACCTCCCCAATGAGTTAAAAATTTTACCAAAGGGGTTTTTAAAACCTATCCAAGGCCCCCCCTACACTTGGACTTACTAAGGGTCTTTTAAGAACCTATCACAAGGCTCCCCCTTTGTCAATAAACGAGAAACAAAGCTCCCTCTTCACCTAAGCTCCCCCTTGAGCTAGGATTACTTGCAAAGGTATATAAGGTTTTCTCAATTAAACCTTAATTCTCCTCAATTGCTAACCGTCAAAAAGAAATCTAACAAATCCTAATTATTGGATTCTTTAACCCTTAATGACCATAAACATCATGTATTAATCCTCCATAAAATTATACATATGTTTACAATCATTTGGATATTTCTTGAATGCTGAAAAATAATTTCAGCATGTATCAGTCGACTGAGATAGGTACCAATCAACTGATCTCGTTGAAAAAAACCTTACATTAGTTTTCTCACTCTAGAAAACACTGTTACCAGTCGACTGCCCTTTGCACCAGTCGAATGACACATTGAAATTGACATTTCAGTATTTCTGAACCCAATTTTAAAAATGTGTCAATAATTCCATAATTCTCTAAAAATTCTCAAATTTTATGGAAAGATTTGTGATACCTGTGTCTACTTAAAAAAAATATATTTAAAAAGTATATATCTCAAATCCCATGATTGATATAAAATCCAAAACTATCTAAATAATTCAAATGAACCTTGACCTAAAGTCCTAATTTTAGCCTTCTCTTGATATATTTGCCCATACCAACCCACAATGCATCCTTTGCATTAATTTATATGACATCTATACATCAACAATCAAATTTTCATACAATATGATTCTAATGTCATATTTCTTGCAGGAAACATAATCTCAATGTGCCAAATCCCTAGGTTTGAGACTTAAATCCATCTCCAAACCCTTTGGTACATTTCATGACCCATTTAGACTCCCAAGAGATATCCTCCTGAGATCCATTGACTATGGGTCTCAAATTGGTTCTTTGAGCTCCTCCTTGAGCTCATAGTCTTAGCCACCTCCCTAGGTGACTTTTGACCTACAAATGTGATCTTCTTAATTTAGGACACCTTATGCTTGATTAAGGTCTTTTTCTTGCCCTTAAATAGCTTTTCCTTGTCATTTTTGGACTTCCCTGTTGGAAACGAGATGGCTAGAGAGGGGGGGTGAATATAGCCAATCGCTTCTTCTTTGAAAGCTTAGCAAGTTTCTGCACTTGAGATTATTAATAGTACAGCGGAAGTATGGGAAAACAAAACTTGCAGAAACTACAAAACAAAACCTAACTAGCAAGATTAGCAAGATCGCTAACAAGAAGATTTTACAAGGTTCGGGGATAACTTGCCCCTACTCCTTGGCGTGCCCTTAAGGTGGGTGATCCCTTGATCGTCGGCAGATCAAGCCCCGGTAAACACCGGATATGAAGCAACCTCCTTCTCGGTGGAGAAACCTCCCCATAGTGTGTTTCAAAGAATGATATAGAATGAGCACAAAGAAACAACAACAAGAAGGATCTTACTCAACCACTTAGCAAGAACAAAACACAGCAAGCTTCCCTGAGCTCCACCCAGTGGCGATCTCACGCAGACCCGTGTCATCCCACTGTCGGACTCCAAGCCTCTTGTTTTCTCCTTCAAGCGCTCAAGTACGATGATTGCTTCTCAATAGCTTAATTAGAATGATTGAAGAACTCAAGAACAGCAAGCTTGTAACGCAGGAACTGAAGAGCTCAAAAACTGAAGAACTGATTCCTTTGATTGTTCGAAACTCTCTGTTCCTCGTTCCTTTTTGTTTCTCCGCCAAGCGACAAGTGACAACATCTCTGTAGCTCCCAGCTACTCATCTGCCAACGCCAGCCTCTACTGAGCTATCTCTGGACTCACTGAGCTCCCCTCAGTCAAGCTCCAGCCTCAGCTCCGGTCTGCAGCTCGCCGTTGCAACCTGAGATGAGAAAGGGACAAACCTGCTCCACGGAAAGCACTCTCTGACTTCTCCTTGAGTGTTTGAATCCTCCCCTATCACCTGAAACTCAATCAGAGCATTAGAGCAGTGAATCAAGCAGCATATCAAATATACATCAGCAAATCAGATACGATCAGACGCTCTGACCACGTCTGACAGTGAAATTTGAATTAAAGTGATCGGTCACCAGACCGATCCAGGGTGTGTGGATCGGTCACCGGACCGATCCAGGGTGTGTGGACCGATCCACTGCTTCGCTGGGATTCCCAGCTCTCGCAGCTGTACACTCCTGATCGGTCACCAGACCGATTAGGGTTAAGCCTGATCGGTCACCAGACCGATCAGAATGGATCCTGATCGGTCAGCCAGACCGATCTGGGCAGATGAACAGTTACTTTTTAATCAGATCCAAGATCCCTGATCGGTCACTGGACCGATCCAAGACTTTGATCAGCAGGGGAACTCACTCACCGTTTGCTCCCTGATCGGTCTGGTGACCGATCAAGAGCAAGACAGCAAGGAAGCCGCCTGCTCCCTGATCGGTCACCGGTCTGATCAGGAGCCACACAGTAGATTCCCAATCTCACTGTGCGCTCCCTGATCGGTCACCAGTCCGATCAGACATAGCTGGATCGGTCACCAGACCGATCCACTAAGGAGCAGCGTGCCAATGTCCCTGATCAGTCACCAGACCGATCCAGTGACTTAACCCTAGCCCTCCAAGCTAGGAATTCATCCACCTTAGCCCTCCAAGCTAAGGATTTTTCCATCTAACTCTCCAAGTTGGGAATTTGCACCTAACCCTCCAAGTTAGGACTTTTCACCTAGCCCTCCAAGCTAGGACTTTTCACCTAGCCCTCCAAGCTAGGACTTTTCACCTAGCCCTCCAAGCTAGGACTTTTCACCCAACTCTTCCGAGTTAGAACATCATCCAACCTAGCCCTCCAAGCTAGGCACCTGACCCTCCAAGCCAGGACTTTTTCACCTAATTCTCCAGGATGGGAATTTGCACCTAACCCTCCAAGTTAGGACTTTTCACCTAGCCCTCCAAGCTAGGACTTTTCACCCAACCCTTCCGAATTAGGACTTTTCCAACACCTAGCCCTCCAAGCTAGGATTTCCCACACCTAACCCTCCAGGCTAGGATTTTTCACATCATGCCTAATCCTCGATCAGGACTTAATCATAATCATCCTCTTAAACTAAAATTGTTGTCAATACCAAAATAACAATCAGGGCCAGACTGCATCAACATTCCCATCCTTGCCATAGTTATATACTACCCTAGTATATATCTTGTCATTGGTCTTGGATGAGTTAGATTGGTATCCCAAACCTGATATATCATTGTTTAGTCTTTGACTACCCAACACCATCCTAACCCTTTAGATCCAACATTGAATCTTTCTAGGTTTTTCTCTAACTTATTAAGCTTTGACTTCAAAACTTAATTTTCTCTTTCTAGGTTTCTAAACCAAGAAATGACATGTCCACCTTGGACATTCTTAGACTACCCACTCTAGGTATATGTCTCTCCTTTTGGGATTTGTGCCTTAGTCCTTAGGTCTAGTATGCATGGGTTTATCATGAAATGATTTCCAAGGATTATGATGTGCATTTATCTTATTTCTATCATGATATTTAAAATCATAATTTTGCATAGGAATATAAGAAAAATTATTTCTAGCATGCATGAGAAGCAACAATTTAGATTGCTTTTAAAAGTAGGATATACCTTCTCTTTTACCTTTGTAGCTCCCCCTTGATATGAGTTTCTCTTCTTGTTCTTCTCCCATTTCTTCAAATGCTCTAATTTTTTAAATTCTCCCTTCGTTGAGCATTTGGTATGGTATTGACCCCACTCACTATATGTGAAGCATCTAATCTTCATTTTCTCTTTCTTCTTCCTAGAACACATATTAGAATTTAAAGAAATTGAGCCGAGTTAAGGGTTTACCTCCTTTTTCTTACACATTGGATACTTATCCTTATAGTATCCCTTTTCATTGCACTCAAAGCAAATGATGTGGTCTTTTGATTTTTCTTTGGTGGAGGTACTCGCAACGTTAACTTCCTCGGAGTTGGACGATGCTTCTTCTTCTTTCTTCTCCTCCTTGAATGTTGAACATGAGTCAACTGTTGGATCGAGAGAAACAATAGAGGGGGGGTGAATATCGTAAAACGTTCAGATTAGAGTTAGAGAAATTACGCAGCGGAAGAAATAAACAATCAACGCGAACACAAGATCTTTTACTTGGTTCGAAGTCGCGGTCGGCTCCTACTCCAAGGCCCACGGTCGTTGACCGTTTACTGCGGGCAATTCTATATGTGCGTAAAACCAGTTTACAAAATGTATTACAGGAATAGTACAGTAAACTTAAAAGTAGCTCTTCGTTACCGACGTCCGGTGTAGATTATATTTTCGGAGTAGAGGGACGTCGTTGGCGCTTGTATTTCGAGTCGGGAGGTTTCCGGAGCAGAGCGCGGGAGTAGAAGAGCGTGAATGCGTTGGAAGAATTGTTTTTTGAAGCCTTGGGGTCGAGGGCCTTTTTATAGCCCCTGGGGGCGCCCGGAACGTCGGGGGCGCCCCCCCCCCCACGTGTCAATTGATCCGAGTTCCTCTCGGTCAGCTCTGATCCCTTTAAACTCGGGATCAGACTTTGACGGGGGCGCCCGGGACGCTAGGGGCGCCCGGGTTGACTCTTATCCGTTGGCTTCTCGCTGGCTTCCGCTTCGTTAGCTTGAGATGGGGGCGCCCGGGAGCATGGGGGTGCCCGGGAGCACGGGGGTGCCCCGCCCATAAGCTGTCGAAGCATACATTTGCTCTACTTCTTTTTGTATTCACCTTGGGGGCGCCCGGGACACTCCGGGCGCCCTACTCAGCTTCTGCCTCACTCCTTTGAGACTCTCTGAGCTGCAAACACTCGTTCCTTCGGTCCTGCATCCAGGGTTAGTCCAAAATATATTAGTTTTATACAGCCTTAGCTGTCTTGGTTCTGACTTTGGGTCTCCAAAATGGAGCCCTAGGTCGAACCGACGCCTACTGTTCCCTTCACGGGGAACGCGTCCTCACCTACTCCTCTTAGGAGAATTTACCTAATGCCAACCGGCTCCTCCGGTTGGACTTTTGCCCAGCAGTCCTTCGCCAGGTCTTTAGTACCATGCAGTCCTTCGCCTGGTGCCCAGTAGACCTTCGCTAGGGCTTTGTAACCTGGCATTCCTTCGCCAGGTGCCTATCAGCCCTTCGCTAGGGCTTTGTATCCTGGCATTCCTTCGCCAGGTGCCTAGCAGTCCTTTGCTAGGGCTTTGTGTCCTGGCATTCCTTCGCCAGGTGCCTAACAGCCCTTCGCTAGGACTTTGTTTCCTGGCAGTCCTTCGTCAGGTGCCTAGCAGCCCTTCGCTAGGACTTTGTTTCCTGGCAGTCCTTCGCCAGGTGCCTAGCAGTCCTTCGCTAGGGCTTTGTGTCCTGGCATTCTTTCGCCAGGTGCCTAGCAGCCATTCACTAGGACTTTGTTTCCTGCACACTTGGTAAACATCGTTAGATCACAAATAACACTTAACTTTGAATCCTTTGCCAATATCAAAACAAGGTTCGATATGGTGCTTCCTGCACCAACATCAACATCCGGTTGCTCCACCTCTACTTCTTAGACAATTAACTCATCTCCTTGGGTTCTTCTTCTTGTATAGGTTCTAATTCTTCCCATAGAACTATTTTGACTTTGCTCCAAAAATCGTGAGCATTCTTGTATTCCCCTACACAACTAATTGTTGGATCATGAAAAACCGATAGAGGGGGGGTGAATATCGGAAATCGCTCTTTTTCGGAAAACTAAAAGTAAGTGCACAGCGGAAATAAAAATACGAGACACAGCACAAAGACACAGTGGTTTTGACTTGGTTCGGAGCCTGTGTCGACTCCTACTCCAAGGCCCACGGTCGTTGACCGTTTACTTTGGGCAATTCTATATTCGCGCAAATCGGTTACAATGATTTCAATTACAAAGAGAGTGCAATAAAATAATAATAAAATATTAAGCTCTTCGTTACCGACGTCCGGAGTGTATCGATTCTTTTCGGGGCAGTGGGACGTCGTCGGCTCGAGGTGAGGCGTTTCTGGAGCAAGGCGCGAGCGTAGAAGAGCGTGGAAGCTTTGGAATAAAGTTGATATGAAGCTTGGGGTCGAGGGGTGCTATTTATAGCCCCTAGGGTGCCCTGGACGTCGGGGGCGCCCTGCCAAGTGTCATCCGATCTGCAGTTTGCTCGGTCAAGCTTTATCCCGCCTAAATAGGGATGAAGTTTGACCTCTGGGGCGCCCTGGTCGCTGAGGGCGCCCTTGTTGACCCGGTCTTCTCGACTGGATAGATTTGATCGGCCTCGCTGGCGTAGGCGCGAAGCGCCCTGGACATGAGGGCGCCCTGGCTGCTGAGGGCGCCCTGGTTGCAGAGGGCGCCTCGGCCAGTTGTTAGCAGCACACCTTTTTGCCTTATTTGTTTCTTGTTCACCTTGGAGGCGCCCTAGACACTCAGGGCGCCCTACTCAGCTGCTGCCTCACTCCTTTGAGGTTCTCTGAGCTGCAGACACACGTTCCTTTGGTCCTGCATCCAGGGTTAGTCCAAAATACAATAAAACAATTAATTATTATTTTATACAGCCTTAGCTGTCTTGGTTCTGACTTTGGTCTCCAAAATGGAGCCCTAGGTAGAACCGACGCCTACTGTTCCCTCGACGGGGAATGCGTCCTCACCTACTCCTCTCGGGAGAATTTACCTGATGCCAACCGCTCCTTTGGTTGGACTTTTGCCTGACGGTCCTTTGTCAGGTCTTGTAAACTAGCAGTCCTTCGCTAGTTGCCTAGCAGTCCTTTGCTAGGGCTTGAGACTGGCAGTCCTTCGCCAGTGCCTAGCAGTCCTTCGCTAGTGCCTAGCAATCCTTCGCTAGGGCTTGAGACTGGCAGTCCTTCGCCAGTGCCTAGCAGTCCTTCGCTAGGGCTTGAAACTGCACACTAGATTAACTTGTTAGAAAACAAGAAAGACTTAACTTTTGACCTATGTTGCCATTATCAAAACACAGGTTTGACTAAGGTGCATTCTGCACCAACACTAATCACATCATTAGGCAAAATATCTATTAAAATTGATATTACCTTATTATATATCTTTAATCCTGATTGTTGCTCCTCGATCCAATATCTTGATTGGAGCTTCTTCCCTTTCTTGTCTCTCGGGGCTTCGAATGGTTCTTCGATTGTCATACTTGTGTCACAATTTGTCTCGAAGAAAGTTTCCATTCTTTTCGTCCACCAAAAAAAATCTTCTCTTTCATACTTCGGTGGAACCGCAAAATCGGCCACTTCTTCGCTTCCTTGGCGATTAGTCCGATGGAGAACGATCCGCTTTGTTACCACTTGTAAGGTATCTTAGGATGGCTAGAGGGGGGGGGGGGGGGGGGGGTAAATAGCTACTCACCCTCAATTCGTTGGTTCTCTTCCTACAATATTACTAGCGTAAGCGAAAATGCAATTTAACTAAATTAATACAAGGAGAGACAAAAATGTTTATCGTGGTTTGGAGATAAAACTCCTACTCCACAATTGTTTGTAAGGTGGGCAATCCCGATCTGTTGGTGGACAAGTCCCCGGAAAACCTCCAGCTAGCTCGTGTAACTTCTTGTGGGTGGAGAAACCTCGCCATAACACCGCACACGCACACAAGAGCTTGGTAGACTAATAATAGGGGTTAACCACCACTATTTCGTCAATCTTGCTCAAGCGAACCGAGTTCTCTTAAATAGAACTCATTTGTTGATCCACCCGTTACCAGCCAACTAGTGCCAATACCAGTTGATTGACAGCTATCAAATTTGAACGTTATAGCCTAACGCTCGAATTTAGCCGACACTAGTCGACTGCACAGAAAGATCAGATGATTGATTTTTCAATGCCCATAACCAGTTGACTGATCTGGTCAAATCCTAAACCTAGGGTTTCCCTTCCCGAGTGTATTTCACTCGCACTCGGACCATCATAACTCACTTGACCCTTTATCGCAGCCTTGACCTATTGCCTTCAAGCTTTCTTCGCTTTGGCTCTCGCCCCTCGGATGCATACAAGCCTGCGACTTGTTCTCATGCCATCCTTCCCGTATGCCTCGAAGTGCGCTTCTCTCGGCTCATCGTTGCTACCGTATCCACGATCCCTCGGATGCTTTATCTCCTGGATTCGTGCGTGGAGCTGGGCTGCTGTTTCGTTGTCGGTCATCTTGATAGTGTAGAGTTTATTCAGCAGTAGATCCCTCTTGCTGATCCTGGTGTCTGAAGTCCCTTCGTGCAGCTCAATTAGTTTTGTCCATAGCTCTTTTGCACTGTTGAAGGGGCCCACCCGGTTCAGCTCTTCCTTTGTCAGCCCGCATTGTAGGGTTTGCGTTGCTTTTGCGTCGGCCTCTATTTTGCGCTTTAGAGTATTGTCCCACTCGGAGTAGCTTTGTGGTTGTCCTTCGGCATTTTTGGGGATCTCCAGACTGGACTGGATGATGATCCACATATCCACCTGAGTTTTCAGGTGGACTTCCATGCGACTTTTCCAGTAAGAAAAGTCTTCTCCACTGAAAAGTGGAGGTCTGGCGGTGCTGAATCCCTCTTGCATGGCCATTGGATCTATAACAAAAAAACGAACAAAAAAAAACAAATTTTCCAAGACTAGGTCTTGGATTAGTAGTGCTGGATTAGGAAATAAAATATCGAGGGGTGTTGCACCAACCTCGATTAACAAAAAAAATCGAACGAAAAAAAAATATTTAAAAAAAATTTGAAAATCCGAAAAGAATTTTTCAAACTGCTGGTTGCACCAAGTTTGAATAACCCCGCTTTGATACCACTTGTTGGATCGTGAAAAACCGATAGAGGGGGGGTGAATATCGGAAATCGCTCTTTTTCGGAAAACTAAGAGTAAGTGCACAGCGGCATTAGAAATACGAGACACAGCACAAAGACACAATGGTTTTTACTTGGTTCGGAGCCTGTGTCGACTCCTACTCCAAGGCCTACGGTCGTTGACCGTTTACTTTGGGCAATTCTATATTCGCGCAAATTGGTTACAATGATTTCAATTACAAAGAGAGTGCAATAAAATAATAATAAAATATTAAGCTCTTCGTTACCGACGTCCGGAGTGTATCGATTCTTTTCGGGGCAGCCGGACGTCGTCGGCTCGAGGTGAGGCGTTTCTGGAGCAAGGCGCGAGCGTAGAAGAGCGTGGAAGCTTTGGAATGAAGTTGATATGAAGCTTGGGGTCGAGGGGTGCTATTTATAGCCCCTAGGGCGCCCTGGACGTCGGGGGCGCCCTGCCAAGTGTCATCCGATCTGCAGTTTGCTCGGTCAAGCTTTATCCCGCCTAAATAGGGATGAAATTTGACCTCTGGGGCGCCCTGGTCGCTGAGGGCGCCATTGTTGACCCGGTCTTCTCGGCTGGATAGATTTGATCGGCCTCGCTGGCGTAGGCGCGATGCGCCTTGGACCTGAGGGCGCCATGGCTGCTGAGGGCGCCCTGGTTGCAGAGGGCGCCTCGGCCAGTTGTTAGCAGCACACCATTTTGCCTTATTTGTTTCTTGTTCACCTTGGAGGCACCCTAGACACTCAGGGCGCCCTACTCAGCTGCTGCCTCACTCCTTTGAGGCTCTCTGAGCTGCAGACACACGTTCCTTTGGTCCTGCATCCAGGGTTAGTCCGAAACACAATAAAACAATTAATTATTATTTTATACAGCCTTAGCTGTCTTGGTTCTGACTTTGGTCTCCAAAATGGAGCCCTAGGTCGAACCGACGCCTACTGTTCCCTCGACGGGGAATGCGTCCTCACCTACTCCTCTCGGGAGAATTTACCTGATGTCAACCGCTCCTTTGGTTGGACTTTTGCCTGACGGTCCTTGGTCAGGTCTTGTAAACTAGCAGTCCATCGCTAGTTGCCTAGCAGTCCTTTGCTAGGGCTTGAGACTGGCAGTCCTTCGCCAGTGCCTAGCTGTCCTTCGCTAGTGCCTAGCAGTCCTTCGCTAGGGCTTGAGACTGGCAGTCCTTCGCCAATGCCTAGCAGTCCTATACTAGGGCTTGAAACTGCACACTAGATTAACTTGTTAGAAAACAAGAAAGACTTAACTTTTGACCTATGTTGCCATTATCAAAACACAGGTTTGATTAAGGTGCATTCTGCACCAACAATCTCCCCCTTTTTGATTTATGGCAACCCTAGTTCAAAAAGTTAAGTTTAAGCAAAACATAAAACATTTTTAACTTTTATACTCTCCCCCTGGAAGGAACAATCTCCCCCTAGATTTTTCAAAAATTCGTGGGGTTTTAAAAACTTTACGTGTACTTTGAAAACTTTAAGTTAGAAGTAACTTAAAAATACATAGTGGAGTTTTTAAAGCATAATTTGAGTACTTAAGAAATTTTAAAGTTTTAAGTTTTAAAGTACTCAAAATGTTAGCTTAAATACTTGGTAGGATATAACAAGCTTAAGTACTTAGTAGGTTTTGAAACACTTTAGTACTTAACAATTTTGAAAAAACTTAAAATAATTTTTTTTTAACAAGCTTAATTAAGAACCTTTTGAAAGGCTAGAGTACTTTGCAAAATTTTGAAGGCTTAAAAAAATTTAAAGCTAGAGTAAAGAGTTTTTGAAGCTAGAGTACTTTAGCAAAATTTTGAAAGCTTTAAAAAATTTTGAAAGCTTTAAGAGCTTAAGTACTTCTTCAAAACGTTTAAGCTTTTGAATAAAAGATAAGTAAGGATAAGTATGTTTTTGAACCTTTTTGAATAAAGGAAAAATTTAGAAAATAATTTTTCTCTTTGAATAAAGGAAAATTTTAGAAAATAATTTTTCTCTTTCCTATCTCTATCTCCCCCTTTGCCATATATCAAAACAGATAATTAAAAAAGGTAGACTAGAACAAAAAGTTGAAAATTGAAGTTTAAATGAATAAATAATTTGCTGTACTGAACCAGTCAGATTTACACTAAATCAATCAATTGCACTAAATCAATCAATTACACTAAATCAATTATACTAAATCAATCAATTCTCTCTGTAGGGACCTGTCTAACCCAATTAGCTACTTACTGACTGTTATATACAGTAGTTTTTGCTAGGGTTAGTCAAGTTAAGTGTTTCTGTTCAAGTTAGATTTTCTAAGCTTGACACTTAACTTGATTGCTGTATTAGTTGTATTTAGTGCCCCAATTACTGCAGATGCACTGACTTAAAGCATCTTGAATTAAGGCAAAGACCTAAGCATCTCAACCCTTTCTAGGTTATCAATCAAAAGTACCCTAAGGTGCTTGTGAGATGCTGGCTTCTAAGTCTATAGGTGCATGCAGTTCTACAGTTAGGGCCTAGGCTAGGTCCATTTTCGAAAAAGCCCTATTTTTGAAAGGGGGTAGTTTTGCAATAAAACTAAGTAAAACAAATGAAAAACTGATTTTGAAAATTAAATAAAGCAATTTTTCAAATTCTATTTTAAAACCAATCTTTAAGAAAACTTTTAACCTATTCTACAGAACACAATCCTAAAAGAAAACAATTACTCATAACCTGGTCAATAGAAAATGAAGCAGGTAATCATGGTTTAAATACAGTCAAGTAGTCAAACTCAAGTCAACCCTATTGAGTAGAGGCAGTCAGATAGTTACGAGTACAATGCTGAGTGAGTCTATGACGAAGGACCGGGATGATGAGATGGACCCGGCTGCCAAGAATCAAATCGAGCCATCATCTCTAAGAATCGTGCATCAGCTACTTCTCTATCAGCTCGGCGAGCGTCCATCTGCTCTATGTGAGAGGCCTCGACCTCCTCTCGGAGACTCTGTATCTGTGTCTCCATACGGGTCACTCTCTCGTAGAGTGTCGGTGGAGCTGGCTCGTCTATATGGGCTCGGGCTTCTGCTGCTATATCGGCGACGTCGTACTCGACCTCCTCGTCCGAATCGATCTGATGAGCTGCTCTCCGACGTCTCCAGGACAGAACCCCGGTACCGGACACCTCTATACCTGCTAGGGCGAAGTTTCTATAGCCTATTTCATCGTAGTCGGTCAGATCGGCCATTTCTCCCTCGGTAATGTTCCTACCATGGTAATGTAGTAGGGACGTGATAACGTGGCAGTAGGGTGTGCGTACCCGCCCCTGCGTGGTCACATTGGATGCGTGTAGGATAGTGTGAAACATATGAAGTCCTATATCAATATCTAGCTGGTGAATCAGGGCGTACAGGAGAAAGGTATGGAATGGTCGCATAGTGGTAACGTCCCTGGTGGATAATGGTAGAATACATCGGACTAAGACCCTATATAGGGCGTAGTCCTGGACCTCTAAGTCGACTGACTGGAATCGTCTGGCCACTAGTTGCCTAAAGAAATATGAGTGTAATGTATCTAAGGTGATGTGAGAATAGGGAGCATCAAAGGGAGGCTCCCTAGGAGGATAACAACAGAAAATGGACTGCGAGGGTCGTAGTCCTAGAAATCGGTTCAGTAATGTTGGTGTGATGGTTAAGGGAATACCTTGAACCATGGTGGAGAACATGAGATTATCCTGTCTAATGATATTATTGTAAAATTCTGCACATAAGGAAGTATTGATTGGGTGAGTGCAGAATACGAGATTGTCCAGTTGGTAGTGGTTTATGACGTTCATAGATAGGGGACAGGATTGGGTGAAGAATAGTCGATTCAAGTAGCTCGTCTTTATAGGTTTATAGGTGGTACGAGCGAACTTGTTACACAATTCTAAATTGGGAAACCTAGGATCAGGACTAGGTTGAGTACCGGGTTCTGCCTGATTAGGTCGGCGTCTTCTAAGAGAAAGAATGTATCCTTAAAGAAAGTGTGCATTTAATGAAAAATTGAAAAGAAATTAACAAAAACAATAAATTATACCGGTTTGCTCGGGGAGGCATTGTTGAAGTTGAGGGCTTGAGAGCTTGAGAGGGTTGCAAGATCTCTTGGAAGGTAGAAGGTTGAGGAGGAGAAGAGTTTTGGGTGTGAAGAGAGGAAGGGGAGGGGAGCCCCCTTTTTATAGGCAGTTTGGGCGCCCTTCCCCGGGAGGGCGCCTTGACTGGCGAGGGCGCCCTGTCTGAGCAGGGCGCCTTGACCAGGCTGCAGCTGCCCTTTTGGCAGCTTTTGACCACCGAAGGACACTGGTAAGGGCGCCTCTCCGGACGAGGGCGCCTTTACCAGGTCTGTAGTTCCGTTTGTGCAGCTTTCTGCCGTTGACTGACAGTCTGAGGGCGCCCTGCATGACAAGGGCGCCCTAAACAAGGCTGCAGCTGCCTTTTGGCAGCTTTTGACCACCCTCGGGGCGCCCTAAAGAGATTGGGCGCCCTAAAATCAGGTTTTGACCCAATTTGAATGTTTTTGACCGGATTTGTCCTAATTTAAGTGTCTTTGACCAGATTTGACTACATTGACCAAGATTTGACTGCTTTGACCGAAGTTTGACCTATTTGCCCATAGTTTGACTATGTTGACCATGGTTTGAGATTTAACCACAACACTGGTATTAAGGGAATCATAATTAAGTTTTAATTTTACTGTCTCACCCAAATCTAGGGTTTTCAATCACGTTAACCTTATAGGTTTTGTGAGACAGGTTTTGATAGTTTTGAAAATTTTGAAAGATAATTAAATTTTGAAAACTTAATTAATTAATTTTGAAATTTTTGAAAGGATGTTTAAATCTATTCTTAGCTGAAATTTTGTGTTAGATTCGAATTTGACAAAAAATTAATTTGAATTTGAATTTCA